>VZRO01000512.1:907611-921303 GCA_013397915.1 Daphoenositta chrysoptera
GGTGATCGTGGGGGTCCTCCGGGCCAGCCGGGGGTGCGGGTGCCCCACGGCCTCTCCCTGTGCCCCGCAGGAAAGCGCAGGAGCACAAGCGGGAGTTCACCGAGAGCCAGCTGAAGGAGGGCAAGAACATCATCGGGCTACAGATGGGCACCAACAAGGGAGCGTCACAGGCGGGGATGAGCTACGGCCGGCCCCGGCAGATCATCAGCTAGGCACTCCCGCGCCGCCCCCAGCCCTCCCCAGCCGGGACCTCCGTCTCCGCTCCCCCGGCCCAGCGCCGCCGCCAGTCCATTGGTATNTCGGCTGGGACGGGCCCGCGCCCCGGCCCCCGGGGCCACCGCCCTGCCCGCCGCCCGCACGAGCCCGCGCCACTGCCGCAGAGATCCCTGCCAACGGGGAGAAGAGAGAATTGGCCTCGGTTTTGTACTTCGTTTTTGTCAAAATTAAAAGGTTATATTCATCTAGCGTGGCCTGACGAGGTTCCTCCCGCCCGCCCTGCTGCGGCCGGCTGATGGCACCCGGAAAGACAAAGTCGTTCTCCCTAAAAGGCTGCAGCTGCTCCTTCTGCCACCTCCAAACCTGGGAAAACCAAAGCTGGAGTTTGGATTTTCCCTGCCTGGCTTGGAAAACCTTGCCCTCTCCCCGCTGAACCATGACACCCACCTCTGTCCTTGCTCCTTCCAATGCTCTGGCCCAGCCCTTGCCTCCCCTGCCTGGAGCAGCCCCTTTAATCCCAGGGCACGGAGGGCACACGGCCCCCAGAGATGCAGCACCCCAAAACTGGTTTCCCCCCCGGCCCCCGGGCTGGGAGGTGCTGTGTGATGCATTTTTGCACAGTGAGGAAGCTTTGAGAGGGCAGAAGAGTGACGGATGGGGGAGAGGAGGGTTTTTCAGGCTTTATTTGGAAAGCTACACAAAAGGGCTTTGCTGATTAAAAAACAAACCCCAGCTTTAAAAAAATAAACCACCGAACCCAAAGACATGTGAACAAGCCAACCCTGCTCAGACGAGCCACTGCCAGAGCAACTCAACCTCCCCTCCGCAGCCCAAACCAGACCTACCTGCTACCAGAGGTGCTCCTGTGCCCACTGACACAGGGACAGCCCCAGCCTGCCCCCCAAACAGGCTGGTTCCTGCCTCCCCCACCCCACAGCTGCTCTGTGCCCACGGGAGAGGGGGAATCAGCAGGATCGGAGCACGAGGGGCAGGGAGAAGCGCTGGCTGGAGATGAGTGAAATAACTCCCTGCTTCTAAACTGGGATAACTGGTGGGTAGGGGCTCGCTGCCAGCCCAGTGCTGCGGGGTCCCTGCCTGCAGAGGCGGCTGCCGGGGCCTTGTCGCGTTTTCCAGGCTCGCTCTGCAGAGATCAGGGACAAAGTGACACGTCTTGGCCCTGCTGCAGGGGCAGGAAGGGGCTCAGCGTGGACCTGCCCGGCTCTGTGGGAACGGCGCTCCACACACAGCGGGGAGCCCCGAGCGTCGGGCAGGGCAGGCTCCGTCGGGAAAGGGTTTAAGGCTTGCTTTGTTTTCCAGAAGGAGGGAAGGGAAGCTCCCTTTCCAGTACCAGCACTCTCTCCTTGTTCCTGAGCCACTTCCAACACCACCTCCCGCAGGACACGGTGGCAGTGGTCCCTGGGGGCTCAGCAATGAGTCTGTGCTGCCCGAGCCCGGCAAGGTCGTACCGAGGGGGGACCCCAGCCCAGCCCCAGTCACAGTCAGCAGGGCTGGTGCTCCCCGTCCTCCATGAGGAGTTCACTCGATGCCTCCCGGCCCAGGAATCCCGTTCCAGTGGGGGCTGCCTCGTGGAAGCTCCCAGCTCTGCCATTGCTGGAAAGTTTGGGGTGGGTGGGGGTCCAGGACCCCTCCTCCCTGTCCCGGGCAGGCTCCAGGTGCTCACAGTCCATCTCGGCCTCCTCCACGTCCTTCTCCCGGTACAGCGGCACCGACTCCATCTCCAGGCCGCTCTCCAGGGCTCGGTGCTTCCCGCCCTGCTGGTACCACCTGCAGCTGCTGGGGCTGGAGCAGGCCAGGTCCAGCCCCACCTCGTTCCTCGTCAGGCACACCTCCAGCATGTAGTAGAAAGTCCAGAACACGGCAAAGCATCCCAGGAGCAGGAGGGTCTGCAGAGGGAAACCCCTTGAGAAACACAGCTCTCAACCCCCGCAGGGCCCTGCCCACCGCCCAGCAGAGAGGGCACAGAGCTCTGAACAGGTTCCAGCTCATCCTGGGGGATGCAGGGCTCCCCAGCCCGCAGGCAGGCCCACCTTGAGGGTGTTGGCTGTGATGGTGTAACGCTGCTCCTCAGGGATGTCCAGCCCTGGGGGACAGGGCAGGGAGAAGTCACCGCTCAGGTACTGCCCACTCATGGCTTCCTCCAGCAGCCTGGGGACAGAGACACCCCGTGAGGGTCCCGTGGGCAGGGGGGCTCCAGGGAGGCTCCAAAATGCCCACAAAGGGTCTGGAGTGTCTCCTTCAGCCCACAGAGCCGTGTTCTGCAACCCCAGCCTCCCCTGCCACACGCCCACCCGGCAGCAACACCGCTCCAACCCACAGGATAAATCCCTCAGCCTCCCTCTCCTGGCTCCCCACCAAGCTGGGGACGTGGTGTCCTACCTCTGCCGCTCCTTCATCTCTGCTGGGGACCACGAGGAGCCGTACAGGGTCAGCTGCCAGTGCTTCAAGGTGCCAGGCCTCAGGCTCTCGTCTCCTGGGGAGGAAGCAGGTTGGTCCCGTGGGGAACTCTCTGAGCCGACCTGCTGCTGCCCAGGGGATGGGCTGGCAGCTCCCTGGGACATGGCACAGAGCTGCCACCACCCCGAGGGTGCCCTGGAAGGCAGGACTCACCGATGTCCCTGATGAGCAGCCTGTAGGTGCCCTGCGCCTCCTCGCCCCAGCACCGCACCGTGGAGAAGGTCCAGTCAGAGAAGCCATTGGGGTCCCTGCCACGGGTGAGGGGAAACAACCCATGAGGGGGCACAGAGCCTGAGCCACCAGGCCGGACACGGCCCCGGTGTCCTGCCCTCCCCACTGTCCCCTCGGTGCTTACGAGTCCATGCTCCGGGTGGTCCCGATCAGGGACATCATCCCGCTGGGGCAGAAGAGCCGGATCTCCAGGTTGCCACGGCGGGGGTGGGTGATGGTGACGGTGACTGCCACGTGCTCCAGGGTCCTCATGCCAGAGAGCTCCAGGTCGGCAGGGGTGACTGGGAAAGGGAAGGGGGGTTTTGGTCAGGGCTGGTGGCCTTGGGATGGAGTCCCCACTCCCAGGTGCCACTGAACAGGACACACGTGTCATCTCTGTCTCTCCCCAGCTGCCCTGCGTGGCACCAGGAGCAGAAGCCAGGTGTCCAGGCTGCCCCATCCCACCTCAAACTGTTCCCAGCTCCCTGAATGAATGCTCACAGCCCCAGAGCTGCTGAGCACAGCCCCTCCGGAGTGGGGTGACCTCGGGGCTCGGCCTGCTCCTGGCGGGTGGGTGCTGAGTGGGGACGTGGGCAGGACAGGCACCTCACAGCGCCAGCAGTGCCCCGCTGTGCAGGCCCTGAAGGGGCCGGCAGGGCTGGGGCCGAGCTCTCCTTCCCACTGGTAGCAGCGCTGAGCTCCGGACAGGCCCGGCCAAGTCGGGAGCTGCAGCTTTACCTAAAATGGTCAAAGCCAGCGGAGCGGCTCTGGCCACTGCCCAGCCCGGCCCTGCTGCTGAGCCCTGCCTGGCTCCCCAAACACACCAGGGCAGCCCTGGGGCTGTGGAGAGGGGATCGCAGCAGCAGGAAGATCCCCTGGGGATGGGCAGCGGAAAAAGCCCAGGCAGCGGAGCACTTAACCCCTTCCTGGCCTCCCGCAGCCCAGGGCTGCTCCCGCCCTGCTGTGCCACACGCCAGCGGGCAGGGCTGGCTCCCCGGCCTCGAGGTGCACAGCCCGTGCTCCCCGTGGCACACCTGCTCTTACCGTTCCAGGCCACCTCCAGCTCCTGCGGGAGCAGCGGGATGCTCCTGCCCTCCTTCAGCACCGGGCTCACGTACGAGGCCAGGTATGGCACGGACTCCCAGATCTGCCAGGGGAAGGACAGAGGGTTCAGCACGGACTGCACCCTCCCTGCACATCCAGCCCTCCATCTCCCACAGCTCTCACAAGCTGCTCCTGTGCTGGGTGTGGGCCCAGGCCAAGGGGCCTCTCCTGATGCTGCTTTGGGACACGCAGGCTGCCGTGACACCCCAGGGATGGGGGCAGTGCCCACACGCCCAGGAAAGGAGGGAAAGCCGCTGCCTGGGAGCTGGAAGGGGTGATCGAGATTTGGGACTCCCCAGCTCTGGGTCTGTCACAGTGGCTTTGAGTGGTGACTTGAGGCCAACGCCTGGCACAGCGGGGCAGGTGACAGCAGAACCCAGATGCCTGCAGGAAGAAGGAGCCGCCTGGGAGTCCCTGTGACCCTGGGGACACAGCTGGCAGCGGCAGTGACCCGGCACGGCTGCGCAGAGCTCCTCACACGAGCTGGGACCAAGTGCCAAAGGGATGTGCCCCGGCCCCGTGCGACCAGAGGAGGAAGAGATGGGGATGCTGCCGCCTGCTGTGACCACACCACTCCCCTGGGCTGTTTCTCAGGGCAGGACACCCTCCCTGCAGCCACCGTGGAGGGAGGAAGGTGCTGGGGCTGCTGACGAAGCTCCCGTCGCCGTGAATTGGGGCCCTCGCCATGGCTATATATAGTGCTGGAGAGCAGCAGCTCGGGGCAGCTCCCAGGCACTGCTCAGAGCCTCATGACCTCATAGCAAAAGCAGCCTCGGAGCCAGGGCCAGCAGGATGGTGGCCAAAGTGCTGGCCCTGAACGGCAGCAGTGTCGCCCCACGGCGTCACCAGGACAGGACTTGTCCCCGCCGCGGGGCTGGGCTGCTCCGCCTGCCCACGGGGCAGGTGAGGGAGGGCAGGGGATCACCTTGGCAGCGTTCACCAGCCTCCAGGCGTTGAGCAGGCCGAAGCCGTGCTGGTGGCTGTGGCTGAAGCCCGCCTGGTTCGTGTCCCACTTGGCGTGGCGGTCCTCGTACTGCAAAGACACACGGGGTGCTCTGGTTACCTGGGGGGACACCAGCAGCTTGGAACCCCCAGGCCTGAAGGGAAGGAGGCCCAGACACATCCCACAGTGGTGGGGAAGCAAACCCACATGGCCTTATTAGAAAGGAACAGGTTGATCTTTGTTTGAAACAAATCCCAGGACAAAGTGGCTTCCCAGCTCCTCAGAAAGGAAATGGAGCAGCACGAAAGGGCACAAATGCCTCTGCTCTGAAACATCCCAGCTGCTCCCTGCTGCCCAAACCACTGCCCGTGGGATGGCAGAAGCCTTGGAGAGAAGGAACGGAGTCCTTTAAATCAACAAGAGCTGGGGCAGGATAGATCTGGGTCCCATCACTTATTGGGTTGTATTGCTCTGGCAACATTGGCTTGAAGTTATGGAAAACACTGTCCCATGCCAAAGTGAGCACAGCATCAGCTGGACACAGACTCCTGCTCCCCAGAGAGGTGTGGAAGAAGCCCCAGTCAGTTCCCACTCCTGCTCTGGGCAAAGGGAAGGGCTGGGTTTGCTGCCCAGCTCTCTGTTTCCAGGAGCCCAGGTCTCTGGAGAGCCCAGGAAGGCCAGGGCAGGGCAGAGCTCCTCGCTTTCCCACTGCCTGGACCATGAGGTGACACTGCAGAGGTGTCAGCCCTTGGGCTGGGCCAGTCCCACTGCACTAAGGGCTGAGCCCTGGAACCTGCTGAACCCCTGGAACCTGCTGAGCCCCTGGAAAGACCCCCACATTGGCAGATGGAGGCATTCCTGAGGCAAATACCCCATTTATTATCATGACAGGGGAAAATGCCTCAGCCACATTCCTGGAAGGAACACGGGGTGAGGGGAAAGCGCCATCCCCGTGCTGGGAGCCAGACGAGCGAGAGATTTATGGAGGGGCAGCAGACATCAACAAGGATGAGCACAGCAGGGCCCCGGCCGTGTGGGGAGCAGGGAGGGAAGAGGGAGGAGGGAGGGAGGCCGCCCCTCACCTTGGTGGCAGTGAAGACGATGACGTGCTGCACGTCCCGCCAGGTGAGGCACGGCCGCACCTGCAGCATCAGCGCGATCATTCCCGCGGCCAGGGGGGCCGCGGCCGAGGTCCCCGTGTGACCCTCCGTGCAGCCCGTGCCCTTCTGCAAGTCCCAGTCCGTTGTCACCTGCCGAGGAAGAGGAGAGAGGCCTCTGTCGGGCCGCTGGGGTGGCCGGACAGGTACGCGTGGTCCTGGCCCCGAGCCGTGCCCTCGCCAGCCCACGCTGGTGACACAACTGTCCCTGCTCCCAGCCAGCCAGGAAGGGTCCTGGGACAGCCCCACTGCAGGGACAGTGACCCCAGGGAAGCAATGAGTGGGGACAGCTCCCTTTGGGGAGAGAGAGAGAGAGAGAGAAACCAGCCCTAACTAAGCAACTCTGTGGGAAACCCCTGGCACGTATTTTGGGTTCTGCCTCTCCTTCACCGCTGATCACAGTGTCACAACCAGACTGCAGAGGGGCCACACGGGACTCTGCAGAGCACACAGAGCTTCCAAAGAGGTGTCAGGAGGCTCCCAAATTCTGCCACATCACTGCAAAACAAGTGCATCCATCTCCCTCTGCTCCCCGTGGGGAGAAAGCCCAAAATCTGAAGGGTTTGTTGTGTTTTTGCTTGACTCCATCCCACTTTTCCAGCTGTGAGTGGCTCCAGCTCACGCTGGGACACTGAGTGTCACACACAGAGCACCCCGAGAGCACAAACTTTCAGTAGGAAGCACAGCCAGTGCCAGAAGCCGTATTAAATTCTTCCCATTAAGGAAACCACACAAAGTTTATGGTCTGGTAAAAGGAAAAAAAAAAAAAAAGCTGGAGCAGATGGCTGCAGGGCAGTTAACTCTGGCACCACTGCAGCGAGCTCCAGGGTGTCCAGGAGCAGACTGTGCTCCTGAAAAAGGGCTGTGTGGGGTTCAGCAAGGCAGGGGCTGGCTGCAGGAGCCACCGTGGTACAGGCTGTCTCTGTGGCACATGCCGTTCCCAGGCTATGTGTGCATCTCACCCTGGCTGTCCCACGGAGTGCCAGCTCCCCTGTTAGTGTCCCATAAGGCCAGTGTTTAAAATGAACGTGCATTTGTGACCTTCAAAGCACTCACACCGAGCTGGGGGAAGCCAGACCAACCCAGGAGCCTGCAGCTCCTGATGGAACCCCGCAGAGCCCTCTCACTGCTTCCCTTTTTTCCCAGTGCCAGTGCTTTCCAAACCAGCCTGGGACAACTGGAGTGACTTCTGAGAGGAAAAATCAGCTCCACTCTGGGTTTTACTTTCCCTGTGGCAGATTGTGCCATGCCCTGGCTGGGCACAGATCCCTGCCCTGGCTCTGGGCTGCAGGAGGAGCTTGCTGAGTCCCCGCCAGGTGCTGAGGATCCCAGGCTCTCCCTGTTCCCCCAGTCTGACAGGCCTGGATTCAGCTGCTCTGCGGCAGGCACAGAGCCACAGGAAAGTGCTTTGGGAAGTACCTGTCCTGGTGGGAGATCCTCCCAGCCATGGACAACCCAACCCCAAACACCAGTGACATTTCCCCTCAGCTGCCCTGGGATGGGTGGGCTGTGTGGACCCTGCTGGCCCCACAGGACAGGAAGGGGTCACACCACTGGGGTGGGGGCAGCCTGGCACCAAGGCTGGGTCAGGTCTGCAGGGGGCAAAACAGCCCTGGCTGCTTGGCTCAGGCAGAAAGGACGTGCTGTTGACAAGAACTCATTTTTTGGCAAAAAAAGGAAAAGATGATAAAAATATTCTTTAAAATTCGCCTGGGAGAGGCCCATGTGCCAGAACAGAGGAGAGGCTGGGGCCAAGTGGTTTAAAGAGCCCGATGCTCTCCCTGCCCTCCGTGCTCCAGCATCCCTTGGGAGCAGAGCGAGGGGGGCTGGCTGGGCAGGAGTGGGGCAGCTCCCACAGGGCTGAGAAACAGGACCCTCCCTCTGCTTGTGTCGGCCCTGGATAAAAGGCACATCCATGCCCTGGCTCCCCGAGGAACCGCGTGGGAATCTGAGGGGACGGAGCGGTGTCCTGGCTGTCCCTGGGGTGGCCAGGAGGGCACAGGGGACACAGGTACTCACAATGCTCCTCATCATCTTGTCCCCGCCGCTGAAGGTCACGGCCAGCATGGAGGCACATTCCTCGGCGTAGAAGGGCATGGAGCCCGTCTCATCCACGGCCCCTGGGGAAACGGGAAAGGCATCGACTGCCTGAAACCTGTTCTGCTTCAGCTGCTGGAATTTCAAGGTGTCGATCCCCTGGGAGCCTCTCCTGCCAGACGTGCTCTTCCAGGGGCTGGGAGCTGGGCAGGGAAATCAGAACCAAGCCTGTGTTCTTCCCACCTGGGAGATCTACAGGAAGGGCAGCCACGATAAATAATCCTTCACTGTGCTCAGTATCACACAGATCTTCTGCCCCTCACACAGCTGCTGCTCTCAAGAACGTGGATTACACGTTCCTCCTCTAACACAAATGATGGGAATGCTGCATTCCAGGTCATTCCCTGAATGTGGCAGTGTCTGTCGCAGCCCTGGGAGGGAGGCCTGGACACGGGCAGGAATTTCTCTGGCCTCCTCTTGCTCTGTAGGTCAGAAGCAAACGGCAGGCTTGGGGGCTGAAGCCCAGCACACCCTAGACACTGCCATGCTCATTCCCAGACACTTTCCCACAGATTCCCACCATCCAGCCAGCTCCCAGCAGGGCAGGTTGTGTGCTTTTGGGACTAGCTCACTGCTCCAGGCTGGGAAGGGAGGAGACAGAAGAGCCAGGCTCACCTATCGTGACAGTGTAGATGGAGTTGGCGTATCCATCGTAGTTGCAGTTGTCACTGTGCTGGCCCCCGTTGCCACTGGCCACCACGAAGATGCTCCCGAAGCCCCGGCGACCCGCGATCACCCCGTGCTGCAGGGCAGCCTGTGGAGAGGGACAGGGCAGGGGGGCTCTTCCCGGGTCCTTGCAGGCTGATCCCAGAGGTTTCTGACAGCAGCCAGCCCAGCAGGTGTGATCAGGGCTCCCCACAGAGGGCCACTGCCCCTCTGTGCGTGCCCAGCCCCACAGACACCAGGGCTTTGCCTTTGCTGAGACACACCACACCACCAGCCCCACCTGGAAGCACCTTTCCAGCCCAGACACCCGGCCCAGAATTCATTCCCACCTAGGGAAAGGACACGTCTGATGGATGAGCAAGAACACAACCCTGCTGGGAGTGACCGCCCTGCTCTCCCTCCCCTGGCAGATGAAGGAACATTCTGCCCTCCTGACTCTGCTGTGGCACAGCGAGCTCTGCCCGTGCTCTGTGTCCCAGAGCTTGTTCCAGCTGTCTCTGCAGGCAGGAAGGGAATAAATTAACTTGCAGAACTGGAAACCATTTGTTATGGCGAACGGACAGCTCGGCTGTCAGCGCTGCTCCGAAGAGGGCAGGAACTGCTGAGCTGTGGTTGGAAAAGCACAGCAGAGGAGCACTGGAGCAGAACCACACCCCACTGCTGGTTTTGGGGCCCCTCAGTGACCCCTCGCTGCAGCTGGGTGTGTTTTGCAGCAGTTCTGCAGCACAGGAGCTGTGAGAAAACTTTAATGGCCTGGGAAGGAGCAGCCTCTGCTCTGACTCTCCGTCCCACTGCAATCCCACTCCCCTCATTTACTCCCAGTATCCAGAGGCACCACTCCTGCCTCGAGAACCACCCTGAGCACCGGGAAAGCTCGGCCTCCTGAGCAGAGAGCATCCTGCGGGTTGCACAAGCTGTCAGTGCAATACCGCAGGTTGCGAAAGAGCCTTTTCCTGCTGGAACCGGCCTCTCCTTGGAAAGCTCCTCCCGCCCTGCCTGAACGCTGCCCTCCCGCCGCAGCGTCGCCTCTCCCAACCACACAGTGACAGGGAAACCTCCGCTGGCACCGAGGGACACAAACAGACGTGCACAGTGTCACAGCAACGTCCCTCCCCGCCTGAGCGGGCAAGCAAGAAGCCACAAGCCCTGGAGGCTCCCCCAGGGCTGCTGGGGCTGGGTTTTACCTTTCCCAGTTGATGGGGGCCGTCCACGGTCTTCCCATCGTCATCGGGACCCCAGCTGCAAAGAGAGGCACCGTGAAGTGACAGCCCCCGGAGTCACAGGCGGCTCCTCCTGCCATCACCGGAGCTCCCAGCAGCCACCAGCTGTTCCCAGCACCACGACTGGGATTGCAGAGCACTGCACTTTCCCACCCACCAGGATGGCCCCTCGCTGCTGGGATATCGCTGTCGTGTTTGCACTGTGCCCCTGGGTCAGATTCCAGTGGACAAAATGTTTGATTTTTATTTAACAAGCGGCTTCTCACACATTCCAGTCTCTGTCACATGCCTCAGCCGGGGCTGCCTGACCGAAGTGGGGGCACAGTGTCCCCTCCAGCACAGCCAGCCCAAGGGACGTGCTGCAGCAGCACATAGAGGGAGATCTCACAACTGCAGGCGCTGTGCAGAGCCTGGGACAGCTCTCCAGGAACAGGATTTTGGTCCTTCAAGGCTAACTGGAGCCACAGGAGGGTGGGAGCTGGTGTGAGCACTCAGCCCCGAGCTGTGACCCCGTCTCCAGGCAGAGCAGGGCCCGCAGCTGGGAGCCAGCTCAGGGTCCCCCGGGGGCTCACCTGCAGCTGTAGATGTCATTGATCTGATAGTGCTTGTTGAAGGCGATGGCCTCCATGCTGTCCGTGAGGGGCCCGTCCAGCACTCGGATGCCTGCAGGACAGAGGACGAGGACCGTGACCAACACGGGTCACATGAGCTGCAGCCACTGCAAACAAACTCCCGGCTCGAGGCTGCCCCGCTGTGCTCACCCGGCAAGGCCGGCCCAGCTTTGGAGGGCTGAGGCCTGAAGCAGCGCCAGGTCCCGCCCGGATCCGGGGCAAACCCTCCCGTTCCCTGTGCTGTGGGTACACCATGAGCTCATCTCTGCTTCTGCCAGCCGGGAGCCTCTGCCTGCTGTGCCCTTGGGCAAGCCCTGACCGCCCCCACACCCCAGGGACTGTGCTGTGGCCAGCTGTGGACAGAACCACGTCCCAGCATTGCTGTCCCCTGCCCTGCCAGGGACATGTCCTGCAGGGCACAGAGGCCTCACCTCCCTCTTTGGAGCAGCTCAGGAGCTCTGGAGGCAGCTGGGGCACAGCACACATTCGCTGGCCTTGCAGGGGAGAGACACAGCACTGGCCCTTCACCCCTGTCCATCGCACAAGGCAGAGCTGAGGCCGGGGCCAGGGAAGGGAGAGGGACTGGCCAAGATTTGCTGCCCCAGTGCCTCCAGGCACAGCCTGGGCACGTCATGGCACAACTGCCTGGCTCAGCCAGCATGGCACAGCTGCTCTGCCGAAAGTTTGGCAGCTGGGGAGGCCAGGAACACTCTGGAAAAGCTGCCAGGAGCTGGCTCCTCCGGAGAGGAGCTCAGGCAGGCGCCAGGCCCTCCCTGCAACAGCCCAACCAGCCCGAGCACGGCAGCGCTGACTCAGAGCCGCTCCAGCCCAGGGAGCCGTGCCCCAGCCCCTCGGATCCGGGCTGAGGCACGCTGGGGCTGCCCGGAGCCTGCACGTACCCGCGATGCGGCTCCCGTAGGCGACTCCCACCGTGCAGAAGCTGTTGTTTGGCACTGCCGCGATCTCCCCGGCGCAGCGGGTCCCGTGGTGGTTCCCGTTCTCCTCGTCGGGGTGAGGCATAGGGTCAGGGTCGTTGGAGTTCAAGTCATAGCTGCCTTCTGGGCTCTGGAAACAGACCCGCGGTCAGGACATGGGGCTCTGCTCTCCTCAATTTGGGAAAAGCAGAGGTTAAGAGAATGCAGCACGGGCTGAAACACAGCCTGGAAGTCACGGGAACTTGGAGGCTGTTTCCACGCAGGGCTGCAGCTCAACACTGCTATCTGCTGCCATGGGGAAGGGACCAACCAAGGCAGCTCCAGGCACTGCTGTGGCCCAGAGGGGGCCCAGCTGCCTCCCACAGGTAGCACAAAGGCAGGTAACCCTGAAACCCGGGGGCAAAATCTCCCAGGAAAGGCTTGCTGCTGGCACTTTCCACCCTGGCTGAGCCCAAGGTGACGGCGCAGGTCGGACTCTGAGCTCTCACACGCTCCTGTCACAGTGCCTGGCCTCCAGCCCGTGCAGGCACTCACGTAGTTTGGCTGGATGTCCTTGATGGTGTGCTCCACGCCGTCGTCCACCACCACCACCGTCACCCCGCGCCCCGTCACGTTCCGCTCCCACACGCCCGTGACGTTGATGTCCTTCCCGGGGCTCTTGCGGTTGTTCTAAGCACCAGAAAGGACAGTGAGGGGAGAGGGTCAGAGCTGAGGGGACCTCTTGGCTGCACTGGTATGATGTGTGGGGCTGGGGCCAGCACGGGAAGGAGTCACAGGACAGCCAGGGGAGATTTTTTGAGGCTGACAGTGAGCCACAGTCACTCGAGCCATGACGTGGAGGGCACAGTGTGCTCCAGACAAGCCACTCTGCCCACCCCAGTGCCACCAGTGCACAACCAGTCGCGGGAGCTGCCTCCTCCCGTTATCACAGCGAGCACGTGGCAGGCAGGGCGAGCTCTCAGCGAGCTTCCTCCTCACCAAAGAACAGAAAGAGGCTGCTCTGCCTCCGGCGTGACAGCTCGCCCGCGGCCACACAAACAGCCCGAGCCTGCGAGCACAGCAGGAGCCGGGAATCCACTCACCAGATGCCACTGCTGGGGGTATTTGGGATCGTTAAAGTGCAGGCTGCGCTTGGAGCGCTTCAGCAGCTTCTGTTCCGAGTGCCACCGCACGCTGTCGTGCTGTGCAAACAAAGTGTCCACCGACCTCCTTATTGCTTCGTGTTCAGCCGCCGCGCGGCCGTCGGGCTGGAAGGCGAAGAGGTAATGGCCCTTGAGCTCCCCGACACGGCCCATGTTCACCAGCCCCGCAGTCTGGGCCAGCTCCTCCGCCCGCTGCTCCAGCTCCTCCTCGGGTGCATCCAGGCTGACGGCCCAGGTCAGCTCCCGGTGGCGGCCGTCAGCGTCCGGAGCGCGGTGCCCGCCGCAGGCCGGCCGGGCTGGCGAGGCCAGGGGCATCCAGGCAGCGCTCAGCCAAAGGCACGTGTGGATGCAGAGCGAGGCCTCCATCCCTGCGCTCCATAGCGGCGCTCCCCGCCTCCAATGCGGCATCAGACAGGCGGGCTGCAACAGCAGAGGTGGAACCGGTGAGAACCCCATCTGATGAGGGACACGGTGCTCACGGCCTCGCCTGAAGGTCCCACAGGGCCCCACGCGGTTTGCCACCAACCCGCTGCACAGCAGGTCCTTCCCGGGAAAGCCCAGCCGAGGCGGCTCCTTCCCAGCGGTTCAGAACGGGAGGCACGCCCGGGCTGGGCAGGGATCGGTCCCAACCCTGCCCTGCTGCTGGGTGGCAGCCCCGGGCCAGAAAACACCGCGCTGGGCTGGCAGGAGGAGCCACTTCCCCCTCTCGCCTCTGATAAGAAACTGATAAACTCTTGATGCGCAGTTCCCCCGGAACAAACACCACGGGCAACGCCACGCTCCGTGGGCAGCCGAGAGCCGGTTCCTCTTCTGCAGGAGCCCCACCGAACTCGTTCCTCGCCTGCTCCACGGCCGGAGGAACCTGCTTTTCCCTGGCATGGGTGGAAATCACCACCGAGCCCCGCTTCAACCCTCA
>VZRO01000512.1:924064-936249 GCA_013397915.1 Daphoenositta chrysoptera
TGCGGAGCCCGGGGCCGGCGGCGCGGAGGCCGCGGGACAGAGCGGAGCGGCGGCCGAGGAGCCCGACGAGGAGGCGGCCCCGGCCAGGCCGTCGCAGAACATCGCGGTGCAGGTGGGTGCAGCTCCCGCGGGGCTCGCGGGGTGTGTGCTGTGCGGGGCCAGGGCCCCCAGAGGCTCTTTTGGAACCTGGAGGACAAAGAACTGAGTAAGTCGAGGCTGGGGGGGTAAAACACATCCATACTTGCAGCTTTGCAGACGCTGCTGTGTGCCCAGTCCTCCACTTTGAACGGTCTTTAATTAATCTTTAATTAAAATTCGACTCTAATGAGGCCGCACCTGGAGTGCTGTGTCCAGTTCTGGGCTCCTCAGTACAAGAAAGACAAGGAGCTACTGAAGAAGGGTCCAGTGGAGGCTGAAAAGATGATGAGGGGTCTGGAGCATCTCTGTGATGAGGAGAGGCTGCAGGAGCTGAGCCTGGTTAGTCTAGACAAGACTGAGAAGGGATCCCAATAATGCATATAAATATCTCTAAGGGATGTCAGAGGATGGTGCCAGATTCCTTTTATTGATGCCCAGCTGTAGGATGAGGAACAATGGCCATAAACTAAAACAATAAGTTTCATTCCAATATGATAGAGAACTCTTTTCCATGGAGGGTGGCAGAGCACTGGAACAGGTGCCCAGGGAGGGCCTGCAGTCACTGTGTGGTCACTGCAGGGCTGAGGGTCTGATCTCAGTCATCTCCCTTCACAGACCGACTTCAAGGCGGCCGATGGGGACGTGAACACGGACCAGGACATCGAGAAGAACTTGGTGGGTGCCGGAGCCCCGCGCTCAGGCCCGGGCTCTGCTGCTCACACCCGCGGGCAAAGGAGCTCCAGCTGTTCTTCCCACTTTTTTCCTGTCAAAATAGAATCATAGAATCATTATGGTTGGAAAAGTCCTTAAGCTGCCTTTGTTACAGGAGGAATTTTGCTCTCCACTGCAGGACAAGATGATGTCTGAGCGGGCCTTGCTGAAGGAGCGCTACCAGGAGGTGTTGGACAAACAGAGGCAGGTGGAGAATCAGCTGCAGGTCCAGCTTAAGCAGCTCCAGCAGCGGAGGGAAGAGGAGATGAAAAACCACCAGGTATTTGGTGAAGAACTGTTTTTGTTTAACCTACCCCGTAATTAATTTTAGAATCCTTATGAAGAGGTAGGAGAACCTGTGGTCCAGAGCATCTGCCTCTTGAGTTTCCTCATAATAACCAATATATATCTTGACTGGATCTGCTAAAAAGAAAGAGTTTGCTGTGTAATCTCATTAATCAATTAATCCAAAAAAACCCTGGATTTTAAATCAAAACGCTTACTTGGGAATTTTGCTCTGTATCTGTGTGATGCTTCTTTTACTGCAGGAGATCCTGAAAGCAATTCAGGATGTTACGATCAAGCGAGAAGAGACTAAGAAGAAGATGGAGAAAGAGAAGAAAGAGTTCCTGCAGAAAGAACAGGATCTCAAAGCTGAAATTGAGAAACTCTGTGAGAAAGGCAGAAGGTATTTGTATGGAAAAGAAAGGGTTTATTTTCTGGGGGAAAAGGTCGTGCTTAACTGTGATATAAACCTCATGGAGCAAAGAGCTTTAAACTTTTTGGAAGCAGTAAGTATTTAGGTCAGACCTGTATATGGATGAATTTAGGATTGGCTCTGTATGTGAATTGACACTTTTATGGAGCCATTCTGTCATGTCACAGATGTCTGGTTTTTATTCTGAAGGCTCGGCAATGTTTTTTGGGTAAAACCTCTCCCGTGATGGCTCCAAGTGCTCAGCCCTTTTCCCCAGTGACCATGGCAGAGCCCATGCTGGGGGAGCAGCACAGCTCCCTGCAGCTCCCTGGTTCTGTGCCACAGCCTTTGTGCAGTGTCATGAGCCAGCAGGATTTGTGCTCCAGAGGCTGGTGGCGGGTCTTTTCCCACACTCATTGCAGGGAGCTGTCCCCAGCCCGCGGTGTGTGGTCAGGCCCGGGGATGTGCCAGGAGGGACTTTGGTTTGAACGTGGGCCTTGCACCGTTGGGATTCCAGCTGTGCTGTCCCTTTTCTCCCGTGCAGGTTGCTGAAGGAGCAGGAGGAGAAGGAAAACAAGATTGCCTCTCTGATCGCAGAGCAGTCCGATGAGAAGTAAGGCCCTTATCCTTTACCTGATTAGTGCTGCCCAATGCACTGTTCCTTCCTGCCTCAGAGTGAATCCGATGCTCCTGGTGGACAGAGTAGAGAGAATGATCCAGCAGTGCTGGCCAGTTACATGCTCTAGAGGTTTTATCTCCCAGCATGGGGGCTCTGGATTAAATCTTTTTTGATCCCGGTCACACGCAGGCTCCTGGATACTTGTGACATAAAGATCCCATAAGATTAGAGTTTGTGCTTGGTGGATTGACTCAGCTTGTAACTGCTACCTCTGATTGAATTTCAACTTCCCAGAATTAGGGCAGGCTGATTTCCCTGTCTGTTCCCCACAGCCGTCCAGCTACACTGAACTCTGGCACACTCGGGTATTTAAAGCTGGGCAGGGATGCTCCAGATCCAGGTGTTCCCAAAGCACAGGTGGAAATGCCCAGCTTTAAACTTCTCCAGGGCCAGAACAGCGTAGCTCTGCCTGCTGCTCAGGTTGATTCCTGGTTCAGATCTTCTGTGGGATTGGACTGAATTTTGCTGGGGGGAATTCCCCTCGTTTTGCCCAGCGTGTTTGCACACCGGTTGTTTGTGTGCTCTGGGACAGCTCACTCCTGGGACAGTGACTCAGGCAGCCCAGGGAGCTGGGGCTGGTGCCACAGTCTAGAGGCTGCTGATCTTCCGTGGTTCCGCCCCAGCCAGAGCTCCCGGGATCGATCCCTTTGTGGCCACTCCGGTGCCTGAGCCCAAGGGGACTCGTTCTGTTCTGTGTGCAGGCAGCTGTGGGAGATGGAGCTGGACAAGCTGAAGAACCAGCACAATGAAATCAACAGGAACATTCTTGAGGAGACAGAACGGGCCTGGAAAGCAGAGGTGAGCAGGTGACTTCTTCCCTGCAAAGTGGTTGGTTTGAGATTCCAGAGGGCTAATGGACAGTTCTGTGAGATTAGGAGCAGTTGAGGACAAGGCCGAGTCCCACTTTGTGGGATAAGAGGAATGATGAACAAGTATCAGTGCAGTGAGCATCAGTGGGGAGCAGTGCCCAGTGCCTGGTCTGGCAGCAAGAAATGGGAGTGCAAAAACCAAGCCTCTCTCCATAGATCCTGTCCCTGGAGAGCCGGAAGGAGCTGCTGGTCTTGAAACTAGAAGAAGCAGAAAAAGAAGCAGAGCTACACCTCACCTACCTCAAGTAAGCCTGTGTGCTGTCAGAAGTGGCAGGGAGGGTCACTCAGGTGTCCCCATGTCTCATCTCCTCTTCCTCTGCTTATGCTGGAGGTTGGACTGGAATAGTTCAGGATTTCCTGTGGTTTTCTTACTCAATGTGATTCAATAATGTCACACAGCAAGGGCGTGTGGAGCTGTTCTTATCCCCTGTCACTGTTCATCTGCTGGGCTCAGTCAGTGCTGGTGACTGTGGTGTCCCTGTGTGTCCCCCACATCAGTCCCTCTCCCTTGTGGGGTGCCTCACCTGGGGGTGAGCCCTTCCCACCCCGCTGGAGGAGGGGAAGCCGGGTGGGTGTGGGGGGTTTCTTGCTCCCACTTTGCTGCCAGTGAGAGCACAGTTGCAAGTGGGAAAGTTCAGCTGTGCTTGCAGGTCTGCGCCGCCCACGCTGGAGACCATGAGGCCAAAGCAGGAGTGGGAGATGAGGCTGAACAGGATACGAATGACCAAGCAAAGTGTCCGAGTAAGTTCCTGCTGACCTCTCCCAGCCTAGCAGCAAGCAGTTCTCTACATACACACTGTTTCTCCCTCTGGCTCCTCTTCCATTCTTTGTGGAACCAAACAGTGCCACTTTAGGGGCTGCCACCCCAGGGCGTAGAATGCCCCAAACTTGCTCAGGTTTGATAAATGCGCCCGTTTTCTTCCCTCTCTGCTAGGATCAGTTCAACGACCACATCCAGATGGTGAGGAATGGCACAAAGCTGAGCAGCCTCCCCCAGATCCCGACGCCGACGCTGCCTCCTCCACCTTCGGAAGTGAGTGCCTCTCCAGCCCCACAGCACGGGCATTCTGTGTTGCCAGGCCCTGGCACAGCCTGCCCGGTGCTGTGCATGTGTGGGATGGCCCATTACCTGTCTGGGCTTACCTGGAGACGAGGGGAAGGGTCTTCTTCCCTTGCCAGCTGCCAGTGCCTGCAGTTCATCCCACCTCGCTGGCTGGGGAAGAGAGCACCCGGCTCTGCTTCCAGGTGGTCTTACTCTAACCAGCCTTTCCCTCTTGCCCTGTTTCTCTTTCTCAGACAGATTTCATGCTGACGGCATTCCAGCCCAACCCATCCCTGACTCCGCGGCTCCCCTTCCCCATCGGACCCGTCCCCGTGCCCATGGTCATGCCGAGCGCCGATCCTCGGGCGCTGTCCTTCCCTCTGCTCAACCCCGCCATGTCCCGGCCCAACCAGCCCTCCCCACCCCTGCCTGCTTCCCAAGGAAGGAACAGCCCGGTGGTGGCGTCGCTCATCGGCACGCACAGCCCCCACATGCCTCCCGCTGCCTCCATCCCTCCTCCGCCCGGCCTGGGAGGGGTGAACGTCCCTCCTGAGTTCCACAGGCCCCAGCCGGCCGACAAGCTGGAGAAGCTGCTGGAGAAGCTGCTGACTCGGTTTCCACAGTGCAACAAGTAAGGGTCTGGCGGTGTTTTTCGGGAGGGCAAGGGCTTGTGCGTGGAATGTGAGCTGGGATCAGGGAAAGGGGGGCTCCTGGTGTGAGCGGGGTCTGTGGGAAGTGAGGGAAGGCTGGGGGTGAGGAGCAGAGGCTGGGTGGTCTCTCCATCAGGTTTGCTAGGAATCACTAGGAGCTTAGAAGGACAGCAGGGATATCTGAGCACAGCCAGGAGCCCCCCAGCCTGTCTCTGGGGGTTCCCTGCTCGTTTGGCAGAGTTCTAGGGAGAGAAGCCCCTCAGCATGCGACTGCCCTCCCTGGGAGGGTGCGGGAGAGCACCCCCGGCCTCCCCAGGCAGCGCTGGCTGAGGGATCCCAGGCCGTGAGGACGGGGAGCTCTTAGCAGGCTGCTGTCCACGCAGGGCCCAGCTCACCAACATCCTGCAGCAGATCAAGACTGCCCGGAGGACCATGGCTGGCCTGACCATGGAGGAGCTGAACCAGCTGGTGGCAGCCAAGCTGGCGGAGCAGCAGGAGAGGGCAGCGGCCGGCGCCCAGGTGGGACAGCGTGGGGGCTGCAGGCAGGGGGGCCTGGGGAGCAGGGAGAGCTGCCCCAGCTTCCCCACAGAGCTCGGGCTGTGCGTCAGGGCTGTCCCCTGGGCTCCCTTTCCTGCTGACTGCAGCGTAACCAGGGAACAGTTCTCCCCGAGGTGACTCTGTCCTTCCCTCGCGGGCTGTTCTGATGTGCCTCCTCTGCCTTGCTGCAGCCTCTGGGCCGGATCAGGGCCCCCATGTTCTCTGCTCCGCTGCCGCAGATCAGCACGCCCATGTTCCTGCCCCCGGCCCAGGTCGCTTACCCGGGGACAGCGTCACACGTAAGGCTGCTTGGCTTCCCTGGGGAGCGGGAGGGAGGGAGCCTGCCTGGGACGTGGCTGAAGGGATAAGCCCGTGGAGCTGGGAGCTCTCACACAGCTACTTGGGCTGCTGAGGTGAAGGGGACGATTGGGGCACAGATCCTTTGTTTCACATTAGAGCAGAGGGACACGAGACGTGATGGTGGCTCTCGGGGCATGATGGCTGTGGGCAGAGAGGGGATGGGGCAGCCTGTGGCCTCGGGCTGCAGCTGAATCTGTGATCAGAGCCGTGTGTCTGACTTCCCTGCCTGCTCCTTTCTTTCCCTCACTGCCTATCCCAGACCCCAGCTGCCTGTAAGCTGTGTCTGATGTGCCAGAAGCTCGTGCAGCCCGGTGACCTTCACCCCATGGCCTGCTCGCACGTGCTGCACAAGGAGGTGAGTGTGTTCTGCTGCTCGGGGCCTCCTCCCCATCCTTCCAAGTGACCCTTCCCGAGTCCTTGTTGTACTGACACTGTGCCAGGAGAAGGGTACGATCAATAAACAGCTTCCCTGCATCCTGTCATCCCATCCTTTCCGTACTCCTGGCTGGGCCATGCTGCGTGGCCAGTGGGTGGTGGCGTTAGGAACAGGCTGCCCTTGTGTCCCTGAGCCTGTGCTTGTGTCTGCGAGGGTTAGACACTGGAGCAGGACAGTCTGGAAGGTTCTGGAACACGGGGAGGGGAGGGCTGCCAGTGCTGCCCAGGTGTCTGGGTGGGGGACGCCAGACAGGAGCTCTTGGGAAGAGGAGGAGACTTTCCTGTCCCATGGGTCTGGCAGTGGGTCACCCGTGTGGGCAAACCCCATGTCTCAGCAGCTCTGGGGCCTCCAGTAGTGGCCCTCAAGGAAATACAAACTCACACTGAGGAGGGCCTGACAGTCCTGCAAGGGTGACAGGGGCTCCTTCCTCATGGTGACCTTGTGATGGAAGCTGCAAGGAGCAAAGGAAACCATCCCTGAAATGAGTGCTGTGGACAACGATGGCACCTTTGGGTTGTGCCAGTGGCTCTTGACTAATTCTCTCTCTTCCAGTGCATCAAATTCTGGGCACAAACCAACACGAATGACACTTGCCCTTTTTGCCCAAGCCTCAAATGACGGCTGCTGGGACAACACGGGCCCCTGGGAGGAGTTGCTGTGAATAGACAGGATCAGTTCTAAGATTTCTACAGTTCTATATTTATACGATCATGTATACACATGTACATTTTTATTATATAGGTAATGTGTGTATAGAAAGTCTGTATACATACAAATTCATAAATAAAGTGTGTATATTATGCAGTGATTTGCTGCTGCTCCTCATTTCTGTAACCGCAGCCTTGCTGGCTTCTTCCAGATGAGGGTCCGTGTTCCCTGCTTGCTGGGAACTGCCTCAGCCACCTCTTCCCACTTGGATCCCACCAGCTCCTTTCCTAGGGCCATTGCTCGTGATGGGATGCCTCACATCCCCCATGCCCCTGCCAGTCATCGCCTGGTTTCTCCCCTCTTGCCAATGAACAGGTTGCAGATAAAGAGCCAATTTTTTGTGGTCATTTTTTTAATGTCATAATAATTTACCGTGTTAACATTCATTGTTCTTACATAGACACTGGGTTACAGAGTACTGGAGCCTCCAGCGACAGCCCATGGTCCCGTCCCGTCCCATCCCCTGCTGTCACCGGGCCCTGGGGAGGGAGCGGACGGACGCGGCTGCGCTGCAGCTCAGGATAAACCAACCTGTCAGAATTCCTGCGTCCCCCTCTCCTGTACCTTCTCCTGAAGCACGGGCTGACACACCAACCCGCTCTCCATGGATTTCGGTGGGATTGCGAGGTGCTCAGCACCACTGAAAATCTTGCAATGACTCTCTAAAAACGTTCCCCCCCTTCCTCGCAGCCTGCGGCCGAACGCGGCACTGCTGGCGGCCCCGGGAGCACCCCTGGGTGCCGAACTCGCCGCGGGCCGGCTCCTCCGGCGCGCACGCACACGCTCGGGGCGTGCTTAAGGCAGTGGTCCACAACAGAGTCTCTGGGGTCCTGGGGGTCCTGGGCAGGCACGAGGGTGGGGGGAGAGCGTTGCCCCGTGCGTGGAGCGGCTGGAGGCAGGTTTGGGGCGCGGCTGGCCGGGGGCTCCGAGCGAGCGCGGTGGGCGCGGAGGGGCTGTCTGGGGGCTGTTGTGGCGGTGCCCCGTGCGAGGCCTGGCTGCTCTCCTGCGCTGCCTGCCTTTCCTGGCTCCCTCGCTGCTTTCCCAGAAACGTTTGGCTGCGGGATTTAGTTAATAAGCTTTCTGCTCGGTGACTGCTGTGGGTCCTCGGTCTGTCCCTGCCTGACCCGGTGGCTCTGCTCCTGCGCGTGGCTCCGCGGGCCAGCCGCCAGCTCGGCCCTGGCACTGCAGGTATCCCCTCTGTTCATGGAGGAGTGATGCCTTTCAATTGTGCAACCTCCCTGTTCGAGCACTTTCCTATCCAGGCTGGAGGCAGAGAAGCAAGGGAATACAGCACTACCACTGCCTGCAAGGTCACGGGCGTCTGCCCTTCCCTGGGGAAGGGACGGTGATCCTACAGCACGGGCAGAACGGGTTGTCCTCACACACCGGAAAATCCTCCCCGGGCTGCAGGAACACCACGAGGACAGAAATGCCTATGCTCAGGGTCCTTTGGGCTTGTGGGCCACTGCCCTGCGTGCTCCCCTCCTCAAGCCAGCTGGGACCCCCTCACCATCACGAACGCGTGGCTGCGGCACAAGCCCAGCCCTGGGTGGTGGCCACAGTGGCCAAGGACTGAGCAGAAGGCTAAAAAGATTTAAAAAAAAACCGAAACAAAACAGGACCGACCCCTAATGCTGGAACAGTGGCTCTCAGGGCTAGAATTAAAAATAGAGATATATGGATATATTGTACAGGTGAGAGGCGGCCGTGGTCTGTACACGTGGGACCGGCTCTGTACACGCTCTCAGTGCGCAGCTGCGCTACCAGTGACACGCTTTGTAAAAAAAAAATGAAATAAATACAACCACGTGTTTAGAAAACAACAAACGCTGCAGTTCCCACAGCTGCCGCCTGTCCCCAGGATGCCAGGGTGTCCCTCAGCCGGGCCCGGACATGTGGAGTGAGCAGAGAAGAGCTGCTGTGCTGTGGGATGTGCCAGCGGTGAGGCGGGGGGGCTGCAGGGGGGGCCCAGGCTCCCCTATGGCTTTCGAAGGGCTGGGTGGGCTGGGGAGCAGCCGGTGCCAGGGCTGGGAACTTCACTCCTGGCACTGGCTGCTCCGTGGCAGCCGCCGCTGATGCTGGAAGCGAGGGCAGCGAGTTTCCCACCCCATGTAGAGTGGGGAGAGGATGGGGGCCTGCTCCTGCCTGTCCCAGGAGAGGATGGGTGCCTGCTCCTGCCTGTCCCAGGAGGCTGCAGGAGTCCTGGGGCCGGCGGCAGCGGGAGCACAGCTCGGGAAGGCAGGAAAACGCACGGGAAATGTCAGAGTGAGCGGTGTACGGGCAGAAGGACAGGAGCAAAAAGCCCTGTCTGGGCAGCCCAGGCTGGTCCTGCAGGGCTGTCTCTGAAAAGCCCGAGGCTGGACGGCTCCAGGATGATCCCTGGAGTCTGGCTCAGTGCAGGGAGTCACGGGGGAGGCACGGCTGCAGCGCAGCTCCCTACAAGAGAGCCTGGGCTGGCGGCTTCCCGGCGGGGTGAGCTGGAAAGGGATGCACAGGGATGGAAGGGGACAGCGGGGGATGGCTCATCAGCGTCACTCCATCGAGCCAGGCAAGGCTGGGTGGGAGAGCTTGGGACAGCCCGTCCTGTCCTGATGCTGGAGCAGAGAAGCTGCCCCCAGCTCCCGGGACGGGGCTGCTGCGCTCTCCCCCTGCCCGGCTGCCACGCTCTTGCTGCAGGTCCCAGATGAACGGAGCCCAGGCCTGGGGCTCCCCCGGCCGCTGGCCCTGACGGACACCGAGTCCCCGGGCCCCGGGCACAGGGTCTGAGCTGCCCACGCTGCCGCCACTCTGCAGCCCCGGAGCACGGCCCCTGCCCTGCTGCCTCACCTGCGGCCCCGGGGCCGCGCCCGCGCTCCGCCCTCACTTCAGCAGGGAGATGTCGTCGGCGAAGTCGTCGTGGTCCCGCCGCAGGCAGCGGAAGCAGCGCCACTGGAACACCATGAGGCAGAGGGGCAGCATGAAGAGGGCGCAGATGGCCGCCATGACGTAGGCGATGGTCATCAGCGTGGACTCGTCCGTCTGCGGGATGTTGTAGCCGCAGTCCTCCATGTTGGAGTGCAAGTGGGGCCCGTCCACCGCGGCCGTCCGGAACTCGTCGTGCACTGTGTGCGGGGCAGGCAAGGTCTGGTCACCGCACACCCACGTCCCCTCCGTCCCCCCCGCCCCACGGGCCCAGCTCACCGTGGCAGGCGCTGACGGCGAAGCCGATGCGCTTGCGGGCGCGATCGAACACCACGTAGAAGCCCTCCATGATCACGGCGCCCATGACGGTGCCGGTGGAGGACTGGGAGATGGCGAACTTGTAGCAGTCATCCTGAGAGGTGGCCACGTCCTCCACGGGGCGCAGGTATTGCTGCAGGGGGAGAGGAGCCATCAGGGTAGGGGCGAGGGAGGCAGCTGTGCCCACCCAGTGCGGTCCTGCCTGCCCTGCCCACTCCGGCCCACGCTCCCCGGGCAGGGTCTGGCCAGGCCAACACTCACCTGGGGCAGGATGGTGATCCGGAAGGACTGGTTGGTGGCCTCCCCCATCAGGTAGAGGGACAGGACTGGGAAGATGTGCCAGGGGGTGGTGCCGACCTGCCAGCAAACCAGCTGCTCCCCCAGCCAGAAGCCGTCCGGGAACTTCTCCGTCTACCAGAGGGAAAGGGGAGGTGAGGGGGGCCCAGCTGGGCAGGCAGCAGAGATGCTGGGCTGGTGAGGGGCAGCCACACTGCCCACAGCCCCGCTCTGGCACTGGGCCATGCCTGTGGGGAAGGGATGGGTTTCACTGACCGAGGACGCCGTTTTGATGGATTTCACCGCAGCCTCAAACACCTTCTTCGGCAGCCTGAGGTTGGTGGTCCCGCTGTCCACGATGCTCTTGTCATAGTTGTACTGGGTGGCAGAAGAGGAGGAGTGACCCAGGTGCAGAACCCCAGCCCCACTCCCCTCCCAGCCCCCTCTGACCGATGGTGGGTGCCTCCAGGGCCTGTGGGGCAGGTCCCCAGCTGCCCCCTCACCTCTTTGCAGTCCATGTTCAGGTCCTGCCCGTTGACCTCCAGCTTGACGATGATGACCTCGTAGTACCACTCCTTGCGGATGGGGGTGTACCAGATGTCCCCCACGTACAGTGAGCGGTCGATGCCACCGATGATCTGCAGGGGAGACAGAGCGGCGCTGCCACCACGCGCTGGCAGAGCCCGAGGGAGCCCCCAGCCTCCCTGCCACCCGTGGAGTGCTCACCATGCTGCCTCCCACCGAGGCCACGGCCTCTGTCTCGTTGGGAGAGAAGCCCGTCCCGCACAGCTGCAGGGAGAAGATGTTGGGCACCCGCGTCTGCTTCACCAGGGAGTCAAAGAAGGGCTCCAGGCTGTCGTCGGGCTGGTGGGAGAAGAAAGCAGAGGCAGGACAGGGATGTGTCAGTGCTGTCGCTTCTCCGGGAGCTCTCTGCGCCCAGGGGACAAACAGGGACAAGGAAAAAGGCAACTGGAGCGTCCACATCCAGGACTGTGAGCCAGGACTCACCCGGGCAATCTCGGCGTACGCCAGTCCCAGGATCCCTTCCCAGTTGGAGCCATTGATGAAGAATTTGTCTGACTCCGTGATGGCAGCGATGTTGGCTCTGACAGTGACGTTGGGGCCATGGGGGATGGTGACCAGGTCAGTGCCCAGTTCCCCTTCCCACTTGCCCTGGGTGTAGGGCACGTACACCCCCTTCCGCAGGTCGCGGTAGGTGCTGGACCTGCAACGGCGTCAAAGGGATGAGTAAGGCCAGCAGGGGTTATGTGGATCCAGCCATTCCAGAGGCCAGGCAGTACCTGGCAGGGTCTGGCCAGACCTCCAGCAAGCAGAAGCAGTGTGCCCGAGGAGATGGGCTCAGTGTCCCCCCAGAATACTCACAGCTGCCGCTGGTAGTATCTCCGGAGGAAGGGGTGTGGTGCAGCTCCCACAGCAAAGTTACTGCTCCCTGTGTCCACCAGGATATTCAGCTGGAGAAGGAAGAGGGACAGGAAGGCCCATGAGTGCAGTGGGACCCTCTTTTGCTGAGCTCAGAGAGGAGAAGGAGGCGGTGGAGCAGGAGGCAGCGACATCGGGGAGTTGCACAAAAAGCAAACACCATCCAGCACTGTGCAAACAGAGCGTGAGCTCCTCGCTCAGCCAGGCCTGGCCACAGCCCCCAAATCCACAGGCAGGATTCGGGGAGCACTTGGCAGGTGTCATGGGGCTGGAGAGCAGCAGCAAGACAGGGTGCACAGGCTGCCCTTGCCAGGAAAGCAGATTTGCTGGCACAGCTGGTGGGAAGGATGGCTGCTGGGCAGCCCCCGCGGATCCCTGCGCCTGCTAATCGCCACCCGTATGCCGAGCCCCGCTCCCGATTCA
>VZRO01000512.1:939764-974247 GCA_013397915.1 Daphoenositta chrysoptera
TCGGTGAGCGGCGGGCGGGGGGTCCCGACACCGCCGGTGGGCCCGGGCCGGCGGGAGGCTCCCCTCGGTGAGCGGAGGCTGCGGGGAGCGGCCCCGCGCCGCGCGGTTCCGGCCTTCGCCCCACGCGGGGTCTGCCGGCTCAACGTGCGTGTGTCGCGTGGGCGCTGGCGCGATATGGGCGAAAACGGTTGGTTTTCCTATTTCTTTTAGTACCCTGTTAATCAAAGCTGTTTGTCCTTCTCGCCAGCCGCGTTTTTTCCGTGGCTCCAGGCTGGCGCGGCGGCGGCTGCACTGAGGCTTCGGTGCTGCTCGCATAGAGCTATAGAGCGGTTTTTGGGGTTGGAGGGGGCCTGAAAATCATCCAGTTCTATCCCGCTGCCGTGGGCAAGGGACCTCCAACTCTCCACTAGCCCTGTCCAACCTGGCCTTGGACATTTCCAGGGATGGGGCAGCCACAGCTTCTCTGGGCACCCTGTGCCAGGGCCTCACCACCCTCACAGGGAAGAATTTCCTCCAAATATCTCACCTAAATCCCTTTCTTTTAGTCTAAAGCCGTTCCCCCTTGTCCCCATCTATTACAGCTACCCCTCAAGCACTAAAAGGTTGCTCTAAGCCTCCAAGAGAGGAGTGAGCCCATAATTCCTCCCCCAGTGCTGATGCCAGCGATGGGAGACAGGGCTGAGATAGTTTTGGGAGAGGAAAACAGGAGCAGAAGGCCCCGAGCGAGTTGCCCACATCCAAATGCTGTAACTGGGGACATTTGGGAGGGGGAGTGGTGCTGGTTTGGTTTGAAAATGCCTTCGCCTGGAAACTGCCAGGATTAGTTGCTGCTTCTGAGACTTACTTTACATAAGAGTTATAAATACAGAGTGGGCTGAGGACAGAGCGAGGCGAGGAGGGCAGCGGTGGTTGTGTCACACGTGGTGATCCTGCTCTGCCTGGTTATCACTGGGGGGTGCCGGGAAGGAACCACAACCCCTGGGTCTCACGAGGAAAGCAGAGGAATGCTTCTTGCACTGCGAATTTGGGGGGGCTTAGGCTGAAGTGTTTGACCTTGTCTCTCAATGGTGCGTTTGAGCAGCAGTCGTGGTCCCCCGGTGCTTGTGCTGGCCAAACGTGGCCACGCAGAGCCACAGCTGTGGCCGTTTGGGGTGAGGTGGGTGAGTTCCGACTGCCTGCAGCTGTGCTGGGTGGGGCACAAGGGCCCAGCTGCGGTGGGGTCTGCGGTTTAATCATGAACTAACGGGCCACAGGTGGAACAGGTTAAATTACGACCCTTGTACAGTTTTTCAAGTACTCTCTGGGAAGGTGGGGGAGGCCAAGGTGTGGGGAGATGCAGCTTTGTCTCTGGGCAGCTGATCCAGCTCTGGGATTTCTCACAAAGCTGTGCTTTGGGAAAGCTGCTTGCTTTGTCTTTCTTCCCTTCCTCGTTTCAGCTTATTTTTTACCTGGTTAAAAAGCGCCTGCAGCATCTTTTCTGTAGAAACTCGAAGGCCTGGGGTATCTGATTGTAACTTTGTGCCACTTCAGTTCTGCTCCCTGTTTCCACAGGCCTTGGAAGTGTGTGTGGAAGCTCTTTGATTCGGCTTTGCTGTGTGTGCTGCAGTGGAAGGGCTCTGCCATGTGCTGTGGATGAGGAATTTTCTTTCCTGAGGGCAGCTGTGACTCTGTGCTGGTTCCTCCCCTCTGCCAGGTGCAGGACCCATGGCAGGAGCCGTGCGCGTTGGGAACCAGCTCATTCTGGAAGAAGACTACAATGAATCCTACGTTCCTAAGGAGAAAGGTGAGGGTGGCGGAGCTGGGAGAAGGGATTCAGGAGTGCAGGTCACTTCCAGGTGTGTTCTGAAAGCGGGAACTGGTTTCTGAAGTAGGTGGACAGGGTAGAACACAGGGGATTTTAGAGGAGGCAGAGCTGAATGTCACTTGGCAGTGTCACTGCCCATGTCCCCAGCCTGGCAGGATGGGCTCTACAGGCACACGGGACTGTGCTGGTGGCTTTGGGCAGCCTTGTTTTGGGCTCAGGATTTCCCAGTGTGCCCACAGCTTTAGCTGAGGAGGGGGGCTCTGTTGTGTAGACCAACTTCACAGATTCCTCTTCTGTTCCCCCAGAAATCCGGGAGTTTGCGCCGGTAATCGGGATCGACCCCGACACGGAGTCGGAGCTGCTGTGGCTGGCCAGGGAGTGCCTGGTGACCCCGCTGCCCCCCAAGTGGAAGGCCTGGTGAGAGCTCTGGCAGCAGCTGTGCTGGGGCATTCCCGGTGACAGGGCAAGGGGAACGGCTTCCAACAGGCACAGAACAGGGTTAGATGGGGTATCAGGAGCTCAGGGCTCTTTGGGGAGGCAGAAGAAGGGGAAAAACTGTTTGAGAAGCTGGATATGAGTATCCTGGGAGAGCTGCTTCCCCACACCGTGACATTTTTGGCCTCTTGGAGACATCACACTCCTCTTCCCTGAGCTTCAGCTGCTCACACCATCAGCCACGTTCTGGTCCGTGCAGCTGTGTTTTTAACGTGCTCTTTTTGCCTTTTCCTGCTGCTTTTTCAAAAGCAGCCAAGATATCACGTGTGGTGAAATCTATTTCTTCAACTTTGAAAACGGCTGCTCCATGTGGGAGCACCCCTGTGATGAGCACTACAGGCAGCTGGTCATCCGGGAGAGGGAGAAGCTGCTGGCACGGGGCAGCTTGAAGAAGGAGAAGAAGCAGAAGAAGGAGAAGAAAGAGAAGAAGAAGGACAAGAAGGAGAAGCAGTTCCTGAAGCAACTCCCCGTGAGCAGGCTCTGCTTGCAGTGCTTCTGGGGAGGGCTGGGCAGAGGATGAGCAGGTGGTTCCAAGGACAGAGGGTGCCTCCTGAACCCACGCCCAGGTGATGGGCAGTAAATCAGCTGGGTGGGAGCACCCAGTACAGAATCACCGTGTGATTTGTGTGTAAGACTCTCTGTAGTGAGCACACACTCTTGGTGTGTCTGGGAGGGGGAGGCGTAGTCAGGACTCGTTCAGATGGGCATTTGGAAAGCAAAATGTGTGAGTAAACCAAAGCCTGTTTCCTTACCTGCCCTGTGTGCTGCTGCCTGCTGGGTGTGGGGTCTCCGAGCAGGGCGAGCCTCTGTTTGCACAGGGGAGCTCTGGTCCCGTGCCAGGGTCAGGAGTGGGAGCTGCACACCCGTGCTGTCCTGCCAGTGACGTCCCTGTGCTTCTCCAGCCCCCAGGCTCCCAGCTGGCGCCCATCCAGCCTCCCCTGGGTGCCCTCTCTCCTCTCCGTGGCCTCACACCGTCTTCATCCTTTGCCCTTCGTGGGTCCCTGAACCCGGACCTGGGGAGTGTGGTGGACTCTGGCCTCATCCCCAAGGCAGGAACTCTGGTGAGGCTCCCTCTTCCCTGGGATGTGCCCTGGGAAGGTTCACAGGCGTGGGCACCTCTCAC
Source organism: Daphoenositta chrysoptera (assembly GCA_013397915.1). Lineage (NCBI taxonomy): Eukaryota > Metazoa > Chordata > Aves > Passeriformes > Daphoenositta > Daphoenositta chrysoptera. The sequence goes on from VZRO01000512.1 coordinate 943,187, forward strand.
TTCCCTTTCTTCTGGCCTTCACAGCTTGCAGAGATCTCAAAGCCCACCAGCCACACCGACAACCTGCTGGACTTGGTCTGTGAAGAGAAAAGTTCCTTCAATGTGGCAGTGCCCGAGAAATGGAGAAATGAAGAGGAAGAAAGCGAAAATGAGGTATTTGTGTGCCCTGGCTCTTGCTGCAACCAGACTGCTGAAACCTCCTGATGCTCCCCTGGTAATGGCTGTTCCATTTGCCCCTGGGCTTTCATTTATGCTACCTTTTTTTTGTGCTGTTTGGTCCTCAAAAAGCATCTAATCCTATTTTCTCCTGGCAATCCCTATAAATCAACATCTGCTACGGTGTCATGCCAAGATGAATTGGCTGTAGGTGCATTGCCATGGCTCTGCTGCCTTATTTCACTGCTCCTGTGGAATTGCAGAGGTCAGAATTTTGGCCATTTCATTTTTGGTTTTTTTTTAATCCTTCAGAGTTTCCGTGGGACCTCAAGGCTGTTAAAAAATGTGTACCTGGATGTCGAAGCTCTGGGAGTGAGCTTCAACTCTGAGGTAAGACCACGGTGATGGGATGGGCAGGGGAGGCTGCCCAGGTGGGAGAGGAGCTGTGGCACTGCCAGGGGATGAGGGTGCAGGAACGGTGCCAGAGGGACGAGTTTCCTGTGTCACTTAGGAGCAGGAACAACCTGGAGCAGAGCGATGGGGAGGAAGGCACAGCAGCAGGGCTGGGGGCGTGTGAGAAGCCAGATGTGGCCCACAGGGGACAGTGGGGTGGGTGTTGAAGGGAAGTTTGTGCTTGGAGTGGTTGTGGTTTGGTAGCTGGGACTTGGGCAGACGTCTTTGCACAGGCTGGAGCTTTGTTTCATCCTCAGATAGAAAAAATAAAGCCAGGTAGGTGAAGCAGGCTAGGGGGAAATCTGCCTTTCCAGGGAACAGCAGGGAAAGGGTCTCAGAGGTGCCAGCGCACTTGGTGTGGGAGGAAGGCTCGGTGAGGGAGAGGCACTTCCATTCTCGTGGTGTTTTCGGGGTGGGGAGGGAAGGCTCCGTGTGGGCTGAAGCTGCTGAGTTGGCACTGGGGGGAGGAGGAGGGAACGTTCTCTGGGAATGCTCTCGCACCCTCGCTCGGTTCCACAGGACTCCGCGTGTGGCTGCACGTGGCCACTTCTCTGTGGCAACACAAAACCTGGTTTTCTTTCTTCTTTGCCCTGCTGATAAATCCCGTGGCTGAGACACGGAGCATTCGGTGCACCCAAGGCCTTGTGCAGACGCTGTGCTTTCCCTGCTCTTCCTTAGCTGGGATCAGGCTTAAGATGACAAGGGCACAATGGGAAGTGCGTTGTAAGCAGCTCTGGTGATTTGGCCCGACTGTTTGTGCTGACATTAATCCTTTCTCACCGCTTTGAAAATCCTGTTCCAGTATCTGAAAGGCAAATTAATTTCTTTTAAAGTGTTTTAGAGTATTTCCCTTATCCTTTTCACAGCACACGAAAATTAAGCTGTAAAGTACTTTGCTGGAGAACCTATTCATGGTGCTGGGCAGGATCTGCAAAGGCTTATGCTAAAGTGGATGTGACAAAGAGAGCCCTGACTCTCTCATCTCCAGACAACAAGCAGCCTGTGGGGGCCCAATTCCTCACTGAAATGTTAATGTGTGCAGGAACAAAGAGCTGTCTTGGCATTTCAGTGCCCCGGGGATGGGGCTGGGGGAATCTATTATGGAATGGCAATTGCTGCCCAACAGCCAGGCTGTTAACCCAGATGGGTGATAGCCTAGTCCTGATAAGACAGCAGTGCCCCGACTGGAAAATAGAATTCTTTTGTAGTTCCATGAGATGGCAGTAGAAAAGCATTCCTAGGAGCGAGCCTCAGCCTGCGCCTGAGCCCTTCTCCAGCTTCCTTGCAAAACAGGAGGGAAGGGTTTGTGCAGCAAGACCGGAGGGGGAAATCTAAGCAGTAACGGGTGAAATCATGAAAAAACTGGCTTCATGTTGCCCGTGGTCAGGGCTGGATGCCTGTGTTCCAAGGAAACAGGAGGTTTTAGGGACTTGCTGGGACGGGATGTTGGGTGCAGCGGAGGCAGCATCAGACACAGCTGGTGGGGAACCTGGGGCTGGGAACAGTCCGGGAAAACAGCGAATTCGTGGAGCTGGTCAGCAGGAAAAGGTGCAGTGAAGCCTCCAACAGCCTGATGTTTGTCAGTCTGGGTCTATGAGCTCCTGGATTCCCGGGAAGGCTGTTCAGGGGTGCGTGTGGTGGGTGGTGACCTGTCACAGGTGGGTGAGTATTCCAGCTTGGGAAGGTGTGGTGTGGGGAATTCTGCGAGTGGCTGTGTCCCCCCACTAGGAGAACAGCAAGGAGGAGCAGGAGGACCGTGGCAGCCCTTCAGCTGCTGCTGCTGAAGCTGCTCCCCAGCCCCACGGGAGCCCTGAGGAGGAAGCTGCCAGCCTGGGAGAGGTGACAGTGGCTCCCTGGCATCCCCACCCTGCTTGCACGGTGCCAGCCAGGCTTTGCATGCAGTAGGCAGCTTCTGGTGTTGTGGTGTGTGTGTGTGGCTGCTTGGCTTGTTTCTGTTGTTGGTTAAAGTTCCGTGCTGATCCCTGGAGGTAATGATTGGATAGGCAGGAATTTCCCATCAGTTTGTGCCACTCAGTCCAGGTAAAACATCGTGAAAAGATCACCCAAAGCCAGTTATAACCCAGGTGACTTGTCCAGCTCTAAAATCCAGAGAAAAATCCACAGTCTGTTGTTTCAGGAGGAAAAACCTCCCTCCTCCTCCACCTGTGTGACTGGCACAGTTCCCTCTTCTGCAGAGTTGCATTTGTGATCATCAAGGTGTGCTGCTAACAAAAGGTTTGCCTATAATTGCTATTGAAATAGGATTCTGCCAGCCAAAGAGATTATTCTGGGATATTTTAGTAGCTGAGGTGAACTTGCCCAGAGAGAAATCCTTTTGTGTGCACACCACTGCTGGTGTATTGATATATTTTGGTGTGTGTGATCCTGCGTTCAAGCATCAGAATCCTGCTTGGCCTAATTTGGGATATCCTGGATGCTGCCAGGTCTCCTGGGGGGATGTCCTCAGGAGAACTCTGCAGCAATTAGTCCCAAAGGAGCATAACTTCTCAGCTACACTAATGCCCATAAAAGGGGAAGCACGAGGGTGAACTCCTAAAGAAGTTCCCCTTGCCCACCTTTCTCTGGGTCCTGGTGTCCCCAAAGAGCCTCGTGTGGCTGGTTGGTGACTCTGGGAACCTGTGCTGGACAGGGGCTGGGAGCTGTCAGTGCCAGGGAATTGCAGGTGAGGCCCAGGGCTGCAGGAATTTTGGGAAGTGCCTGGGGGTTGGATTTCTCCGTCCCCTCCATCCTGCCGGATGCTCGCCCGCCCCGGGGAGGGCTGGCAGACCAATGCCACAGTCGGGAAGGTGCTCCCGGAGGGCTGCAGCCCCGGGCTGGGAGCTGACAGCATTCCAGAGGCACTCTGATAAAAATACACCGCTAAAATATGCGCTCAGTGTACGGAACACGCCGTGCACAGGATGCAGGGAATGTTTGACAAGACACCGCGGCATTAATAAAACAGCGAGGAAGTGGGACGTGCGAGCGGGTCTGTTTGCATGCTGATGAGGGAGCCTTCTCCTGGCTGTGTCCCTCTCCACGGGCAGTGTTGTGGCCTCCCCGCTGCTGGGAGAGGCAGTTGAACCTTTGGGTGACTAAGCTTTAACTCGGGGTTGTTTTTTCCCCCATCTCTCAGCCTCCTGTGTTAGTCACAGGCTCGTTCTGAGCTCCGAGTGGTGCCTTCAATCAGTGCCCACCCTCCAGTCTGTCCCACTGGAAGGTGGGATGGTGATCCTGCCTGCTCTCCTCTGCTTAAAATGTCAGGCAGAAGTGAAATGTCTTGTCACGGCCTCTTACAAATTTCCATCTCTCGCTGCACAGATCCAGTGTGGAAGCATAAGTGGGCTTGCTGTGGGGCACGTCGGGTGCTCCCAGGGGCTGTGGTGGCCTTGCACAGCCACTCTTATCCACTGAGACCCTGTGAATAAAAAGGCAACAGATCAAAAAAAATCGGAGCCCAAGAAATGAATGAGATTCTGTCAATGGAGTCCCTTGCCTTGGAATGGGACTGTGTGGAAAGAAGTCAAACAGGTCTCGAAGTCACCCAAAGCTTTGTGATTTTGCTGCTTGCTGTAGGAGAGCCTGTGCTGTTCCTGACTCCTGCATCCCCCAGAGAGAATGTTGGGTCTCTAATTGTGTTTGACTTGCTGCCTAGAAGGAGTCTTTAAAATCAAGACGTCCTGAAGAAGTGCCCGAGTCTTCCTTGGATTCTGGTGCTGCGTGCCCTCCGTCTCCGGTTCAGATCCTCCCCGGAGAGGCTGACAGCAGCCTGTCTGCCCAGAACAAGGAGGAGGAACTTGCTGGGGATGAAGTAGTGGCCAAGGAAGATGCTGAGGTGGAAGGAGAGGCCTCTGCAGCCGAGGAGCTGCCGCAGTGTGAGGGGGAAGGGAGCTCTCCTGGGCAGCCCCGAGCCGCCTCTCCGGCCGCGGAAGGGGCCGAGGCAGATCAGCCGTCGAGCCTGGCTGCCACTGCTGACACCGTGTCCTGTGGAGAAAAGGTACTGGATGAAGAGAGGGAGGAAGAAGCAGCTGATGCAAAATCAGAGGACAGGCTGGATGATGGCAAAGTAAGAGACGTGCCTGTGTGGTTTTGGTGTTGGCTGTTCCCGTTGTCTCGTCAGGCCCTGACTCAGGAAAGCTCTTGGAGCACTGTCTGGTTTTCTGTGAAGCCAGTCCAAGTGCTTTCCTGGTCACAGGGCAGTCATTCCTGGGGGGGCACGAGTGCTCTGAATTCCCAGATTGGCATCCTTAGGACTGAGCTGGGCAATCATTCTCCTGCACACACCCAGTGCTGCCCAAAGCCACCGACGGGCAAAACCCTCGACTGCGCGGCGTGTTTTGAGTCTGGGAGGAGGAGCAGTCTCAGCTTCCAGTGCTGCCGTCTGTCCTGGGCGAGCGGGGTTGGTAATGAAGCTCACGCCGAGCCCAGCTGTCCGTGCTGCTTTGTTTCTCTCCTTCTGTTGTTTCTCTCAGCTTGCTCAGCTCTGGGGCAGGCGTGCACAGAGCTGCCAGGCGCCGCGTTTGCGGCTCCGCGCGAGGTGCGAGGTTGGGGTGGGCAAGGACAGGGCCTCGGGGCTGGTGCTGGGAGCACAGAACCTTCCAGTCCTCGCACCCTCGGAGGAGAACTGGCCTCACTGTGGAGGCAGGGGCTGGGGCTGTGTCACACGCTGCCCGTGGCCTGGCCCCGCAGCTGGGCTGCCAGACACGCGCTGTCCGCTCGTGTTCGCGTTCCAGAGTAGAACCCCAGCCAGAAGACGGGGTCTGATGAACGATCTCTCTCCAGTCTGGCTGCCTTCCTGCTGATTTTGATGATTGCTCAAGTTCACTGATGCGTAATGTCTGTAAGAAATGATAAACTACAAAACCGAGCCTGGAAAACACGCTCTGTCCTGAAGGGCTGCGAGCGTTGCTTTCCCAAACTCATCTGCGTGCTTTGTGCACCTGAGCTGTTCTGCTGAAGTCAGCAGGGCCACGGGGTGTTCCCATCGAGCAGTTCCCTGCAGCTGCCGATGGCTGGGAATGCAGGAGCCCTCGCTGCACTCAGGCACAGCAAAATGGAATTTTAAAGTGCTTTTATGGCTCCAGCACTGTTCTCTGTGGTGGGCTGGGAGCTCTGAGAGCTGCAGAGATCCTTGCGGATGGAGAGGAAGCAAGTGCCTTTTATCAGGGATATTTGAAGAGCACTTCTTTGCCCTCCCCAGCCTCGCCTCCTGCCCTCCTGTGAAGTGGTGTTTTGTGCTTGTCTTGTGGGTCACACATCCTTGGTGTCTTCCCCATGATGTTCAGTCACCTTTTCTTCCCTGAACGAGGTTTGTGTTCCCAGTAGCAGTTGCCGTGCTGGGAATGCCCAGGTGAGGCTGCAGGGGCAGGACGTGGACAGGTTGTAACGTAGGCTTCAATGTGCATTTCCTCTCAGCTCTCAAAGGCATCCGGGGTCAGCGGCTGTGAGCAGGACTTGCCTGTCTCCAAGTGCTCCGACCACGAGGTGCTTCAGCCTGTGGTGAGTCACCAAAAGCTCCTTTTTCCTTGGGTGCAGTGCCCACCTCACGCAGTGCCCTCGCAGCTGTGTGTGGCACAGGCCAGCAGCATCACCCTGCACCTCGCAGATTGGGTCTGTGGGCGAGGTAATGTCCCTGGAAAAGTAGGTCACAGAGAGCTGAGGCTGTACGTGGATAATTGCAAAAAAGGAAAATAATAAGCAATGTAAAAACTGTGCTTTGAGGGGCTCAGCAGCTTTTGCTGAGGGGGTGTGCGTGGCTGGGACGCCCCGCTCCGGAGGGTCCCCGCGGCAGAGCAGGCGGGAGGGCGGCCCTGGCATGGGGGAGATGCCCATCAGCATCTCTTCATCTCCACAGGAAGCTGCCGTTGCCATCTGCCAGTGGGAGCAGAGGCAGCGTGGCCAGCAAATGGCTGAGAATATCATTATTTACTGCGCTGGTACGAGCCTGCCTTGGCAATTGGCTCTGCCTTGTGTGGGCACGCGTGTGCAGGGCCCCGGGGCTGCCAGGGGTTGTCTCGAAGGGTGAATGGCTCGTGGGGGCTGGCTGTGAGGAAGGAAACCCGGGAAATGTGCAGCAGGATCACGAAGGGGAGCAGTAGAGGCAAGGAGTGCCCTCTTTGGATGTTCCTCGTGCCACCTTTGCCTGCTGGGGTCGGTGCCATGGAGGGGTGCACTGGGGCTGTGACAGTGCCCACCCTGTGTGGCACTGATGTCCCTTGATCCCACAGGGAGGCACCCAGTGAAGGGAAACGCTGCTGCCCTGCTGTCAGTGGGGTGGTGAGCGGGGATTCTGGGCTGTGTTGGGATTTTGGTCTCAGGATCTCTGGTTGCTTGTCAGAGACTGATCCTTTCTGCTTTCTCTGTTAGGGCTTGGACCTCAAGAGCCAGCTTTCCGAGGAGGTTCTGGCTGTGGGGACTGTGTCTCCGGATTTGGACAGCCCCGAGTGCAAGGTCAGTGCTGTGTGGGTGATCAGGGGTGGTCTGTGAGCAGGCAGGTGGGATCCTGTGGTGTGATGCTGTCAGTAAAGGCTTGCAGAGGTGAACAGGAGTGATGTGTGAAGTGTTAGGGGTCACAGCAGCACTGCCAGTGCATTGTTTTTTCTGCAGAGAGGAGGTGCAGGTGGCTACACAAAGAATATAAACCCTGGGCAGAGGTGGCTGGAGGGGTGTACACAGCCGGGCTCCCCTGTCTGCTTTCCCTGCCCCAATATGAGAGCCAATAAATGGCTTTCCTGGGGAATGGAGGAAGTAGAGTCTATTTTCCTTTCTTCTTTTGTGAGTCTGTTTGTCCTTTTCTTTCTCTTAAGCAGATGGGAAGGATTTGTGTGGCAGAACACGATAGAATCAATGGGAAGAAAAGGAGGTTAACTCCCTCTGACAGATTTTGGTAGAGGGAAGCTTATTTTTAAGCATTTGGTTGTCTTGCCTGCTTTAATGCAGGGGGAAGAGGGGCTCCTTTCAGTGAGTCTGTGGCACATGGAGTGTACGTGTGTGCACATGTCTGTGTCAGCCTGGGATGCAGCTCTGGTCAGGCAGCTCTGCCTGAATATTGCTGTGCATCTCTGGTTTATCCTTGTCTTCTCAGCATGGCTCTGAGCTGGCTCGCTCAGCCCCACGTTCCTCTGGAGCCCTCCCGCTCTGTCTCTGTGTTGGTTGGAGGCAGGATCCAGCTGGGGTTACTCAGCCTTGCCCTGATCGTGAGCGGCTCAGCTGCTCTGGAGGAGGGACCCTGAGTGGCAAACTCCCCACCTGTCCAGCAGAGAGGAGCAATCCTGTTTGCAAGGTTGTGTCTGGAGAATACACCTGTCCTCTTGTGCCTAATAATGAGCATAATCAGATGTGAAGGGAAAACAAAACATATGCCTGCTGTGCTCCCCCTCTCCCTCCCCGTGGCGCGGGCACTGTGCATACAAATGCTGCTTGGAGCAGCCACATTTGGGTTCATTACAGCCCTGTTTGGGGAGAGGTGGGTGTGAAATGGTGCTCCCTGCAGAACTGCAGCTGCTCTTTTGTGTCTGTGCACGGAGGCTCGGCTGGAATGGCTCGGGCTTGTAGGAATGTGCCTGCTTCCATGTGAGGAGCTTGCCTTGCTTTGGGTGTATTGGCAAAATATTAAAAGAAAAAAAATATAAAAGACACCTCTGGCAGCTTTGTGGGCACAGAATTGGAGGGGTTTTGTTGGTGTGTTTTGGCAGGAGCTGTGGTGGCTGCAGAGGCTCCGTGGGATGTGTCCTGCTGGACCTGGGAGAGGGGAGGCTGCTCCTTCCCTTACCAGGGACTGAAAGTGCAAGATGCAGAACTGTGCAATCACAGAATGTCCTGAGTTGGCAGGAACCCACAGATATCATCAAAGTCAAGCTCCTGGCCCTGCACAGGCACCCCAAAATCCTGCCCTGTGCCTGAGAGCACTGTCCAAGTGCTCCTGGAGCTCTGGCAGCCTCGGGGCTGTGCTCGTTCCCTGGGGATCCTGTTCAGTGCCCGACCCTCGGGAAAAAGGCAAACCTGTCCCAAGTGCTCAGTGCTGGCACCTTGCAGCCTGATCTGAGCTGATGTGAGATCCTCCCTTGGGATCTGGGCTGTGCAGAGGGAGGAGATGGCCCATTATCTGTCATCCCTGCCTTCACACAGCTGGTTTTGTGTCTTGAGCATGTGAAGTGTCCTCCGGGGATGCAGCTGGGCGGAAAACTGAGCTGCCGGGGGTTCTGGGACTGCTGGGGATCCTGGGGCAACAGGAGGGGCAAGGATCTGATAATTCCGTGGGCAAGGCTGAAGATCTGCCCTTGTTCCCTGCAGATGTGTGCTGTTTTCCCCTTCGAAATGTGTCCAGAGGTTCCCACAGCCCTGTTGGGCAGAGGGGCTGTAGCAGCCCCGTGCCTGAGCTCGGAGGAGTTGCCCTGTAAGCAGTCACCCTCTCTCCAAGATGATCTCCTTCCCCATTTGTCTGGCTCCTTCTCGTTCCCAGGCAGCAGTGACAGAGCCCATTTGGAGCGAGGAAACATTTGCTGAGCTCCTCGGTTCTGGGGAATTGGAGTCATTAGTTACAGGGGCAGGAGGGGGCCGGGGTGGGGGGCTCTGCCCAGGCTGATGTGATGGAAGGTGACAGCACTTGCAGGGAATCCTTCTGCCGTTTGCTCCGCTGAACATTTGCATAAATTACTGCAGCTTTAATTCCGTGCTTTTTTGGCCCTGCTCCACGCACAGCCCTGCGGCTAAACTCACCTGCTGGGGTCCCCAAAAGTTTATGAATGGGCCCTCCCTGCTTCCTGTGGGGCTGACAGGTGAGGAGGGAAGTCCTTCCCCTCCTCAGGTGTCCCTGCTGGAGGGACAGAGGGATCTGGGAGCTGGCAAGGTGGGGAAGGGAGCAGCTGATTATTTCACATTCAGATATTTCCTATTCATATTTCAAGTACTGTGCCATAAATGAGCCAACCGAATGCTCGGTGTGCCAGGGGGGCTGGATTCCCTGGCAGCACCCACCCTGATGTATCCTGGAGTCAGAAATCCCTGGACTGGTGCCTCTGTGTGCAGCCCATCACACCCTGCCCTAGAACAGGATGGGGGGCAGGACCAAGTCCTGATGTGGTTTTTGGTCCCAGACAATGCATCCTTTGCTTCATTGCCACAGCACTTCGTGTGTGTGACGTTTCTCTTTTAGGCGATTTCTCTCCTGTGCTTTCCAGGAGTTTGGTGTGACTTGGGATTGTAAAATGACCGTCGGAAACAAAAGCCAAACCTGTGTCCCAAGTTCTTAGTGCTGGCAGGGAGTTCTTCTCTTTCCTGAGAAAGCTGAGCTCCCAGGCCTCCCCTTGTGGTTCTGGAAGGATTCCTGGGATGGTTGGAGACCCTTGGATACCCTCAGGGGAGGAGCCTGGCACATCCAGCATTCTGGAACAGCCTGTGGGTGCCATAGGGTCCAGCTCATTCTGTGGACCTTCAGCAGAACTCCTGGGAGGACTTTGATGGTGATGGAGCCACCAACTCCACCCTGTTTGCTTTTACCTGCAGGCCCAGGAGCTGAGGGAAGAGGAGAAAGACCAAAGCAAAGCCAGCGCAGAGGAAAAGCCAAGCAAAAGAGCAGAAGCTGCTGAGAGGTATGGTACCAACAGAGCCACGGGGGAGGCGTGGGCAGCTCCAGCTGCTGCTGCCTCTCCTGCCTTGTCCTCCCTGCCCTGCTCCCTGCAGCCTGTCCGGGTGTGCCCTGTACAACACCCCCAGGTGCTGCAGCCTCTCGCAGGGTCTTTCCCACTGCACCTCTCGCCTCTCCTGCCGCCTCCTCGGCCCTGCCTCAGCAGGTTTCAGCTTCTGCCTGCGTGGGCAGTGAGGGTGCCTGCCCATCGTTCCCCTGGGGCTGCCCCAGCTGTGGCTCTGGCCTCTGCCTCCCTCACAGCTCCCTCTGCTCTCGGAGGCTGCCCAAGTCCCGCTCTTGCCAGGATGGTCTGAGCCTGGTAACGCCACATGCTGGGCCCTGGGGAGTTAAACGGGGAAGATGTGGCCACTGGCCATTGCCTGATGGCAGCCTTACTGGTCCTGCTGGGCTGCCAGCTCCCTGCTGGGCTGAGCCTGTAGCTAAAGGCTCTCAGGGTGTCAATTCCTGGTGCCAGGAGAGTCCAGCTGTGATGGGAACAGTTCTTTTCCTTCCTTCCAGAGGTGGCCTTGACCAGGTGTGAGCATTAAGCTGTTTTATATCCTGGCATGTGGGCAGACAACCAGCTGTTAACCCAAGAGGAATGCTGGCTTCCAGACTCCCAGTTACCACGAGGGCTGGGCTGTCTAGGGGAGCTGTTTCCAGCCTATTTGTGGGGATTTGTTTGGAACGGTTGGAGTTCTGTTCTGAGCAGTGAGCTCTGTGCTCCCTCGAGCTCCTCCTCCTTGGAGAGCCCCAGCCTGGCATTTACAGATAAGTCGTGTCAAAGCTCTTGGCCTCCACGCAGAGTTACACGTTCTCCAGGGCACTGGGAACCAAGGAGCTGCTGCCTGTGCCAGGAAAATTCGTGAGCAGAAGCTGCAGTCCATCTTAATGACTGGCTGTGTGGGATTTGCAGCCTTGTTCTTGGAGGAGCCATTCATGTGAGGGTCTCCAAAAACGTGTTCTGCCCGCAGGAATTGTCTCCTTATCACTTGGTTCCTGCTTCCCAGCTGAGCATCCTCTCTTTCTCTCTGCCTGTGAAGCTGCTCGTGCTTGCCCTGTCTCTCCTCTCTGTGCTTCTGAGATGAAGTAGGACTGTAGATACAAACATGCCTGCCAACACTTCCAGCTGTAATTTGGACAGCAGCGTGAGTATGGCCGATAGGGCTGACGCACCTTGGGGACATTCTCCAAGGACCTGGAAAGAGTGGGATAACCCAGGGAAGGGATCCAGCACGTGGAGACTGATATCCATTGTATCCTCAGCTGCCTGTTAGTCTGACATGAGATGGTGGGAATGGTGTGGAGCTTCCCTGTGGCTTTGGCAGCCCCGTGTTGGCCAGGCAGGTCCTGTTGGCAGGCATGGCTTGGTGCCCACCTCTGTCACCTGCACGTCCTTGTCCACCTGCAGCAGCCACTTCACAGAACTAATCTGATCTTCTGTCCCCTCTTTTGTGCTGCCAAGTGAGAGGGATCTCAGTGCTTGTGAGATACCAGTGGAGCGTTTTGGGCTAGAAAATCCCGATGGGGCGGAGGCTGTGGAGCCGGAGGAGGGAGCCCTGGGAAGCCTGCTGGATCCCGAGGAGCTTCCTGCCCCACAGAACGTGTAAGGGCTTCGTGTCAGTCCCTGGTGGTGTGGCTGGTGTGACTGTGACAGCTTTTGTCCCCCTCCGTGGTGGCCGGAGCTCGCGTGTGAAGCGGGAGCTGCGGTTTGTGGGCGCGGCGGCGCTCCGGCAGCTCCGGCGCCGATGCCGGCAGCTGTTCCCCTGCCAGAGTGCCAAGTGAACAGCCCGTGCTGGGGAGGGCGAGAGCAGCAGCTCGGCCCTCGGGGTCTGTGGCTCAGGACTCCGTGGGATGAGGGAGAGCCGCTTGCTTTGTCTTTGGGAAAGCCTTCCCCGTGCCGCCGCCGAGGCTGCGAGCGTTCACCCTCCGGAGAAACACTGACACGCAGAACTTGCTGAGTGATGCTGAGCGGGGGAAGAAGGGCAAAAACCCATCATTCACCTCGTTTTACAGCCACTGGGCGCGTTGGTGGCATTGAGATAACGAGGTCAGAGCTCAGCTCCCGGCCGAGCCATGTTCTGTGCCGCTCCATGGGTGGCATTTGTGGATTCCTACCTGCAGCTCCCTGAGCCAGAGGATCTCAGTGGATGTGTGAGTGTGCTGACTCCGCATTCCGTGTCAAATGACACATCAGCAGATGCAGCTGGAAAAATTAGGCAGCGTGTCTCTGGGGACAAGGTGATGGGGAAGGAATCTCTGTTCTGTTAGGAGCCGTGGTGCTGTGTGAACGTGTGTGTGCTGGCTGGATCTCCTGAGCAAAAACTGGGGCAAAAGGAAGAATGTGATAACCAGGTGGAAGTGGCTGAATTGCTCTGCAGAGCAGCCTGATAAAGGCCACCTGCTGCAGGGGGTGTTCTGGGGGTGGACCAGTGAAGGGGGATTGTTCCAGAACTCCTTTGCCTTGCTCTGTCTTGCTCTTTTTGCTAATGGCTGCAGAAATGACCTTTTCTCTCCTGACTCGAGGCAGAATAACTGGGGCTGTTATTTCCCTGATTCCTGGCAGAAGTCCCTCTGCCTTGCACTGCCAGTCTCACAGTATGGTGAGACCTTCCTGCTCCAGCCTTCACTAGCAAAGAACAAAAATCTTTCTTCCCAGACTAATCTCAATTTTCCCCTCCTTCCCCTTCAGCTTCTCTCAGACCTTATAATTTTGCTGCTGTCTGTCTGAAAAAAAAAAACAAAACCTTAATTAGAACCAGATTGGGTTTGAATTTTTGGAGTGCTGAGGGCTTTCTGTTGCCTGAAGCTGGCAAATTCCCAGCATGCTTTAGGTTGCAATTGCAGAAAAATACCTGGTCCATGAGAAGCACCAATCCCTGGGCTGGGAGCAGGTACTGATGGCATCTGCTCCTGTGCCTGGCAGCCTGGCCAGGGTTTTTCATGAAGTGAGATTTTATTGCACTCACAAGGTGTGCTCTGGTAGGCCAAAATCTGAGTTATTTAGGCCTGGAGTGCAGCTGGGGTTGGGTTTAATTTATCAGTGGGAGATTCTCTGGGAGTCAGTGAGAGGATCTGCCAGTGATCCTCAGGGTCCACCTGAGGTCAGCAGTGAAACTTTTGGAGTAGGGGGCTCTGAGATTTTTGGTTTTGAGTTGATGCTCTTTGGAGGATGTTCCTGTTCCTTTTGTGTTGCTCTGTTTTCTGTCACCCTTTTGCCAAAGATGCTTTTTCTCTTTGGTAGGCAACCTGAGAAGGAAATCGAGCAGTCCTTGAACCAGCCTAATGATGAATCCCTGGAGGAAATAGAAAAGGAGGTGGAGACAGAGCTGGAGCAAGAGGAAATAGATTTATTTCAAGCAAAGGAGGAGAAAATTCAGCAATTCCAGGAGGAGATGAGGCAGAAGGAGGAGGAGGAGGAAGCTGAAAAGCTTCATCAGCAAAAAGAAAAACCCCTCAGGTACTTTCCTTTTTTACTCCATCTCCTCCAAGCCTTTGCAAGGTGGGATTTCGCTGCTGCTGGCCACAGACTCGTGCTGTTGTAGCCACCACCTGGGACGCGGTGCTGCTTTGCAGGGCTGGGGGCAAGGAGCAAGATCAGGGCTCTCAGGGAGGAGGAGGAGGAGGAAGAACAATCTTTGCCTGGCACAGACAGTCCTGTGTGTGAGGATCTGCAATCCCTGGGATGGACAGTGCTCAGGAAAGGGCTCCCAGCCGGGCAGGAGAGCATCATGCAGGATGAGCTGTGGTTCCGCACACTCACAGAGCTTTCTGAACCTCTCAGTTATGGTTAGCCTGGGAGAAGTTTCCAGCTCAGTGCTTGGAGCTCTCCCACCTGGCAGATGCTCAAATCCTGGGCTAAATGGGAGCAACAGGACTGGAAATGGGAGCGTTAGAGGAGATGAGGTTACCCCAGAGGAACCATCTGGAGCTCTGATACTGGATGTTTTACAGAGGAACTTCCAGACGAGGCTTCCAGGAACAGGGCAGGGATGGAAACCAGGATCTGGTAGCAGTGCAGGGGGTGGAACAGCACTGGGAGCTGTGTCCTTTCCCTGGAGGAATTTTTCTCTTGGGGCTTCTGTATTATCTTGCTGGACTTGATGCTTATGTTCTGAGCAGCCAGAAACAGCATCTTGCCATGAAGCATCGTGGGGATGCAGTCTGGGTGTGAAGGAAGATGCAGAAATGGCAGCTGAAGGGAGAAAAATGTGTAGCAAAAGGTATAATATGGAAATATAGAGCTTCCAGACGTGCTGATGCATCCAGGTACCATGCCTGGGAGCCTGCATCTACTTAATGAGAGTTGATTTCACTTACCTGCAAAGAGAAAAAAAAAAAGAACTCAAAGAAGTGTTAACTATGATGATATAGCAAGTTTTAAACCCACACTGCTCAGGTTTGATGCTGGGGCTGCATCTCCTGTGCCAGCAGCAGGTCCTGCAGGTGTGAGGGGGAAATGAATGTGTCACCACAGCCAGTGAGGTCCCCAGCTGAGCTGTAGCCCTTGGAGAGGTGACGGGGAGTTGCTGAAGCCTCCTGAACCTATTTTCTTTTTATTTTTTGTCTCAGCACTCCAGAAGAAGATTTGGCAAAGTCTGAGGAGGGAGAGGAAGAGTTGCTTATCAGAGAGGGAAAAACTGAGAGACTGGAAAAGCTGCGAGCCCAAATCTCCTCAGAGATCGAGGCAGAGGAGGAGAGGATGAGGTGAGAAGTTCTGCTGCCATCCCTGGGGATATGAACTGCTGGTTTGGGAGGGAAGGGCAGGTCCTGAGCTTCTCGTGGCTGGTTCCCTGCCGAGGCAGCAGCCCCGAGCCCTGACTGTCCAGTGCTGGATCCTGATTTCCCTGATCTTGTTCCAAACCTGCCAGGGCAGAGCAGGAGGCCACGCTGCAGAAGCTGAGGGAAGAGTGGGAATCCCAGCAGCTGGCGGAGAAGGAGAGCCTGGAGAGGAGGGAGCAGCTTGCCTTGGAGGAAATGAAGCTGGCAGTGGAGGAAGCCCGGCAGAAGGAGATGAGCAAGCTGGAACAGGAGAAGGAGCAGTTCCTGGGCCAGCTCAGGGAGAGGTTGGACAGGGAGAAGAAGAAGGTGAGGTCTTTATTGCCAGGCGGGGCTGGCCTCGAGCAGCGGCAGTGCTGCAGTGTGGGGGTTAAATCACACCTGCAGTGCTTTGGTGACACTCACAGCACAAAGGGGAGATGCCAGCTGGGCTGCTGGAGGCCATGGAGGTGGGGAGGAGAACTCCCCCGCTGTTACTACAGTGGTGATTAACTGACAGTCATTCCAATGGCCACTCTGCATCTGACGACAAGATAAGGACCACTGTGTGTCTCGCGAGCTAAACCAGCCCTGTTATCAGATCAGAACTCAACTGAGCCACTTTATCAGCTCCAAACACCTCTTTGGCTGCTGCTTTAGTCCTGCAGGGACCTGGGGAGCCCTTGAATGGGGCAGTTTCCAGCCCCTCCAGCACAGCATGAAGGGATCCCCCGGGAGGGGAAGCACCTTGTAGTGATCCCGTTTGGAAGGGGGGGTTACCACTGTGCTTTTTGATGCTCATGGGTGGAATTTAATCACAAATGCACCTTGTCCCCACACGCAGACTGCTTTGCTCGTGTTTCCGTAGGCAGCAGAGGAGCTGGAAGAACAGTTTGCCAGTGAACTCCAGCAGCTGAAGTCTGCGGCAGAAGAGAAGCACCGTGAGGTGAGGATGGTGTCCTTGGAATGGAAATTGCTGGGTTTTTTCTTTCCTCACGCTGTCACCAAAGGTGGCTAGGGAGGGGTGGCATTAATTTTTTTTCCACTCCCTAGCCGTGGTTGTGGTCTGGCTCAGTGTCTGGCCGTGCTCCAGGCAGGGGGTGGTGAGGCTGCTCGAGGGCACGGAACGGATCCCGTGGAAAAGGCTGACGAGTCTCTGTGGGTGGCTTTCCTGGCAGGTCATTTCCAGCCTGAAAGCCCAGCTGGCAGAGGCACAGAGCAGCCAGGAGGCCCAGCTGCGTGAGGAGCTGCAGAGGGCAGATCAGAAAGTGCAGCAAAAAGCCTATCAAGTGAAGGAATATGAGCGTGAGGTGAGCGTTGGTTTGGTGCTGATGGTTCTTCACGCTCTCTCCTCAGATGTGGGGTGAGTTCTGAGTGCCCATGCCCTCTTCCCGGGGTGTCAGTGGTGCCTTAGGGGGCAGGACACCCCTCAGCATCTCACCTCACCGGGGTGAAGGCTTTGTGCTCCCCAGGACACAATCCCTGATCCCACTCTGGACTTGGGCTCAGGTGGGAGGCCAATTTTTGGGAGGTCACTCCGGTGCAGTGCTGCAATTCAGGGAAACCTCTTTCCCTGTCACCCCTGCAGCTCAGCGAGCTCATGAGCGAGAAACGCCGTGAGGTGGAGAAGGAGCACGAGAGGAGGATGGAGAGGATGAGAGAGGAGCACCGGGCGGCCGTGGCGCGGGTCCGGGAGCAGTACGAGGAGGAGGTACCGCCGGCGGGGCGGTGGCTGCGCTCGGTGCGAGGGGCTGGCTTTGCAGCGAGTCCTGCGTGTCCCTGCTCCACTGCTGGACAGCCCTGTGCCTCTCAGAGGTGTTTCCCTGTCTCCCTGGCCCGGGCAGGAGCGGAAGCAGAGGTCGGAGCTGCTGGAGGGGCTGCGGAGCGAGGCCGCGCGGCTGCGGCAGCGCCACGACGCCGAGCTGAAGGCGCTGCAGGGAGAGCTGGAGGGGAGGCTGACTGCCCTGCAGCAGAGGCACAGGGAGAAGGTGAGCAGCAGGCCCTGCCTCTGGCCCTTGGGGCTCCTGAGGGACAGCCTGGATGCTCCACACCTTGTCCCCTCGGCACCCTGCGCAGGGTGGCACACACAAGTGGCCGGTCACGCTTCCCAGTGTGTGTTTTTCTGGTGAGGGAGGAGCTTGTGCCGTTCTCTTTGACTCAGTGTCTCTGTGCAGGAAAGAAAGCTCCAGGATTCAGAGAATGAGCTTGAAATCCGCGTGAAAAACATGCAAGCCAGATCAGAGCAGCTCGTCAGCCAGGTGAGTCGGGCTCACAGAGCTTCCCTAATCTGTGCCAGTCCTTTGGCTGCTTCCTCACGGGGACCTGTTCAGAAAAGCTCAGCCAGGGCTTCTGCTGCCATCCCACTTACAGGTAAAACTTCATCACGAGTCAGAGCAGGGCTAAGCATTCCTGGTGCTGGTGTTTGCTGAGAAAGTCTGAGCTCTGGGTTTGCTCAGTGCTTTGGGGGGCAGCGAGTGGCTGTGAGAGGGGTCATAAAGCAAATCTGACAGCACTCCTTGTGTATTTTGGAATGGTCTCGAGTCTCAGGCCTGAGCACTGTAGCTGAGGTGTGGCTCAGCAGCAGCAGTGTCCTGGCTCTGACACTGCCCTGCCTTCTCCCTGTGCACAGGAGGAGTCCCTGCGGAGGAGAAGGCAGCAGCTGCTGGATGAGGACGAGCGGATGCAGCTCCAAAGAGACGTATGGACACCCGGGCTCTGGAGAGGGGCTGTGCTGCTCTGGGGCTGAGGGCAGCACCTTAGAATTGGGGCTTTAGGAGAACAACGTGCTGGGAGGTGGATTAGTTCTGAGCTCCCCAATGAGAAGAGCCAGTCCTGTTCTCCCAGGATTGGTGTGTCGTTGTGTGGCTCTGGGACCCTGTGTGTCCCTTATTTCGCTCTTGGGGAAATGACCGGGAGGGATTTTCTGGTTTTCTTCTAGGAAGCTGCTCTGGCCTCTCAGCTGCGCCTGGAGGAGAGCAGGAAGGAGCATTCCAGCCTCCTGGAGTCCATCCGGCAGCTGCGGAAGACGCTGGAGGAGCTGCAGGACCAGAAGGCTGAGCTGGAGGCCCAGGTGGACTTGCTGCAGACCCGGAGCCAGAGGCTGCAGAAACGCATCGGGTGTGTGTGAGAAATTTCCTCTAGCACCAAAGAATCTGCCCTGTGGCCCTGACAAACCTCTCCAACCTAACCTGGGCCTCTCCCTGACCTCTGAGCTCTGTGCTGGGCCCTGTTCCGTCGGAATCCTGAGGTTCCCACTGAGGGCACAGTGGTGCTGGGAGCTGGTTCCAGGTTTTGTACTGACTCGGGGTGGGAATTTGAATTTGCTCCTTCACCTCTTCGTGTCAGGTTCGTTTGTCTCCTCCACTCCTGCCTTGGGAGGTTAATGAGGTGCTGTGAGAGGGGCTCTGAAATGCAAAGAGGTTTTCCTGAGGTGGCTGAGCTGCTGGGGAAGGGTGGGAAGCAGTTTCCCTCCCAGCCAGGGCTTACACTTGGCGGAACACCACAGACCCAGCGCTGGTGTTGTCTTGCACACCTGTGGCCCTTTCCCTCCTGGGATCTGGAGGTCACTCTGGACACCACTGCAGGCTAATCAAGTGCCTCTGCTGTTGCTTTTTCCTGTGGCAGTGAGCTGGAGGAAGCAATCAGGAGCAAGCAGGAGGCTCTGAAAGAACTGGAGGCAGAAGAAAGTGTGGAATCTCCAAGAAAGGAAGCTGAGCTCCATGTTGAAGACCTGAGAGAAACTCCTCAAGCTGTGAGTAAAGCAGCCTGTGAAGGTGTTTGCCTTGTGAGATCTGAGGCTGAAACTCCCTTGAAAATCCCAGCATTTGTTCCTTCTGTGTGAAATCGTTTGAGATGCAGGGATGGATTTCGCTTTGCTGGTGTGTTCAGTAGTATTTGCAGATGTCTGTCTATTATTAGTGGGTGGAGAGGAGTGTAGGATACTCAAATCAAAAGCAGGGCTTGTGTCGGGGTAGAAACATGTTTGTTACCTTCAAAAGTCACATCAGGAACATCCCTGGTGCTGTGTTTGGATCTGGGCAGTGCCATGGTGATGCCATTCCAAGTTTTTGCTCCTAATTGGATTCTTAGGGGGCCCATTTCCCATACATATTCTTAGTTTTTGCAACGTGTCACCCTCTCAGCACTCGTCCAGAGAGCCTTCCCCGGCCTCTCAGAGCCCCGAGGAAAGCGACTTCCAGTTTGATGGGTGAGTATCCGTGTGCCAGGAGCCCTTTCTGCTCTGGTTTTCCAAGCCGAGAGGTTTCAGCTCGAGCTTGCACACCGGGCACTGAGCTCCTGTTTTTGGGGGTGCTGTGTGGGTTGTGCAGCAGCGCAGGGAGCCAGGACGCTCCCGTCTGTCCCCGCAGCGTCCGGAGCTACATCTCGGCAGAGGGGCTGTCCCTGCAGAACGCCAAGGAGTTCCTGCGGCGCCAGACGCGCTCCCTGCGCAGGCGGCGCTCGGCGCTGAGGGCTGCCAGCCTGCGGTGGCACCAGGACCTGCGCAGGGCGCAGGAGGCCGTGCAGGATCCCGACAGCTCCCAGCTCCTGGAGGGGATGCGCCGCAACCTGGAGGAGGTGAGCCCCGGGCGCTGCCGTGCTCGGCCTTGGGTGTCACAGACCTTCCCCCAGCCCTGGGGTCAACTCCTGGCCCTGCAGCTGCCGTGGTCCTGCTGATGTGGGCTTGGGGACCCTCTTGGATGTGGGTTTGGAAGTGAAACCTCCTTTTCCATGGGCTGAACCTGCTCTGAGCCGCGTGCTCTGCTCGCTGTACACGACCCTTCCCACACTCTCGAGGGTTTGGGAGCGATTTCACTCCAGCAGCACTTCCCGTGCTGAGCAGAATGAGGTGGTGAAAGTCACCCCGGCTGCTAACGGAGATTATTTCCTGTCATTCCTGTTTAATTTCCCTCCTCGGCTTGGCTGTTGGTCTGTGCAGGAGGCAAAGCAGTTGGACAGGATGAAGTCGGCCATGCAGAAAGGACAGGTGCTGCTGAAGAAGAAGGAGGAGAAGCTCAGCCAGATGGAGTCCTCGCTGCTGGAGGAGGTAAACTCCAGCATCCCTGCCCAGCTGCATTCCCCCTGCCCAGAGCTCCTCCCCAGGCTGGGGGCTGTGAGGGGCTCGTGGTCCCTGTCAGGGCTGTTCAGCTGGTGTTTGCCAGCTGGATTTTGGAAACGCTTTCTGTGAGAGCACCAGAGACTGCTGCGTGTGTGGCTGCAGAAAGCAGCTTGGAAAAGCTGCATGGTTTGAGCCTGGAGAAAACAAGGGCAGTCACCTCATGTGAGCTGGGATGGAGCCTGCTCTGACCAAGGCAAACCTTGGAATCCTTGGCTGTGCCTGGGACCACGTGGCCTCAGGCAGGGCAGCAGCAGATGCAAGAGAACCAGACCTTTGATGGGCAAACTCCTGCCCTCAGTGCAGAGAACCCAGCCCCGCAGGAGCTGTGAGGTTATTTAAAGCACAAACCACATTGACTCCTGCTGGAAGGGCCGATTCACGTGGCTGCTCCGTTTGGCCTCTTGCGCTTTCAGAGCCAAAGCAGTCTCTGGACATTCAGATTTTGCTGTCAGGGCCTGAAGACAAGTTTGCCTTCACTTGACCTGTGCCTGACTGCAGTCCAGCCTTGTAGACAAGCTGCAGGCAGATTTCCAGTAGCTTTTAGGTTCCAGGGATGATACAGCAGGTTTTATTGGCATTGTTTTCCTCCTCCTGACCAGCTCTCAGATGAAGACATGAAGAGTTCTGCATGCAAGAAGGTGGTGACTTTTGATCTGAGCTCCTCTGAGGACACAAACAGCACGTCCAGTGGGAATCTGGGCCAGTCTAAATGTAAGTGCCCAACGTGTGAGGCTCTAGGCCTGTTCTGCCTTTCCCTCTCACCCCTCTGATGTTCCTGTTCTCATTTGTGCTGGGCTGTGTCCAAGGCAGGTCTGGTCTCCGTGGCTGGGACTGCTCTGTGTACCACACCTGATTGCAAAACCTTGTTTCCTGCCTGTAGTGGCAGATAAGAGGGATGGGATCTGTGAGTGAACCTGCCTTTTAAATCTCCGTGGATTATAAAATCTCTCTGATTTCCCTCTGATCCTGCAGACCTGCATTGCTCCTTCTGCAGGAGTCTGGGCTTCCCCTTCCTCACATCCATGGCAGGAGAAGCTGCTGCAATTCCAATTCCCTCTCTGCTGCTCGTGCTTTTTCTTGGGCTTTGGTTGCCTGTAACTGGGGTTGTGTTGGGGGAAGAAGGGCAGGAAGGCAGGAGGGTTGGGTTGCTTGCACAAAGGCTGCTCTTGTTAGGGCTTGTCCGTGAGCCCTTTTTTCCCCTTTCCTCCTTCAGTTGACTTGAGAACGGATTTCTGGCCCGTCCTCCAGCAGGACAAGATCCAGCAGCTGAGAGACTCCGTGCAGAGTATCACCAGTGAGCTGAACGGGGTCCTGGGCGTGCTGGACTCCCTGAGCCATCACCAGTCTCCTCTCTTGGCCTCCACAGCCCGCGAGGGCATCCCTCTTCCCACATATTCCTCCTTGGGAGGCCTGCGGGGGGGCAGCTCCCTGGGGAACCTCCCCAGGGTGTCTCCCCTGGACCAGTGGGCCTGGGGCAGCAGCGGGCTCAGCTCCAGTCATTCCATCTCAGGGCAGTCAGTGGACACCATGCTGACAGAGAAATGGCGCAGGTATTTCCCAGGTGAGTCTCCTGGCCTTGTTCCACCTGCTTTGCTGCCTACAGCTTCTGGTTTTGCAGCCCTGCGAGTTCTGTCCCAGCTTCCAGTGCTGGGAAGGGTGGGTGCACTGGTGCTGATGGGATGGGGGATGAGAAGCTCATTCCAGAAGTGCAGCATATGGCTGATCCTGTCATTCTGCACACCCGAGAAAGAAGCAAAAGAGGAGCCAGCCCTCCCCACTGGGAGCCTCCTCCCAGTGGCACGTGGGGATCTCCATCTGTTTCCTTGGTGTCCTTGTGGGGACAGCGTGTCCGTGGTGCAGGACAGCAAATGCACCCGGGTATGTGGGTTCTGTGGGGTCTGTATTTAATGCCTGTTTTCCAGGTGGGTTCTCGTCACTCGGTGGGAGTCCCGTGCCTCTGGACAGCAAGCTGGGATACGTCCCTGCAGAGTAAGGCTCTTCTTCCTTGAGATGTTTCACTGTGCTGCTGCTGTTCCTCTGCAGTGATTATTAGGTCACTTATCACATAACAAGTAGATAACAATTTGATAAAAACTATGAATTACTTATTAAGGAGAAAAGTTGAACTATCAGTATATATATTAGAGGAGGTGTTTTTTTCTTCAGCAGCCCATCACTTTCTCATCTCTGGGATCATTTCTGCCCAGACCTCTTTTTCTCTCCACTTATCCCCTCTTTCTCTCACTGCCACAGTGAACAAATCCGGCTCTTCCAGCATTCCAAGTTCCGTGAGCCAGAGAAGAGGAGTATTGAGGGGATGATTAAGAGCAACAAGAAATGGCTGGAAGGCTTCAAGAAGGATTCCAAAGTGTATCTTTTACCTGGGTCTGGTCTTTAATTGCATTCCTGCTTCCTGCAGAAGGTAGGAGGAGGTGGCAGGGGGGGTGTGAAACCAAGTATTGAACAGCAATTCCGAGGCCTTGGCCTCTATTTCAGTGCCTGGTTCTGCAGAGGAATGTGGTGTTCAGCAGTTCAGACTGAGGGAGTTTCCCTTCCTTTCCCTGGTTGCTCTGTGATGCTCTTTAGTGATGCTGCTCAGCTGTAAAGCAGCAGTTTGAGCTGGGAACGTGAGGATTTAAAAATATGGACCAGATAGTGCAGAATGGAGGGTGGGGCAGGGAAGGAGGGAGTCTGGTTTTGCAGGCCATGGATGGAGCCCTTGGCCACGGCAGGCCCTGCTGAGGAGGTGAGGGCACCTGGAGATGTGTGGGCACGTGGGAGGGCTGGGCTCCCCCCCGAGCTCTTTCCAGCTTGGTTTTGAGGAATCTCGTAGCACGAGGTCGAGTCCAGAGAGCAAGACCTCTCCGTGCTGGGAGCAGGGATGCTCCCAGGCTGTGTGGTACCAGCCTTGTGCTGGGGCTGTTGGTGTCTCCTCGGTGTACACTGATATTAGCAGCAAATCCCCAGGGCCCCTGTGCTGTCCTGAGCACGGTGTGCCTCTGAATTCCCTAATCCCCTTTAATTCCATGTGACTGGGATGCAGCCTGTGTGCACAGGGCTGGCTCAGTACCTCGTACCTGTCCTGTCTGTGCTAATTCCTGCTGGAAGCCAGGCCTTTCCTTCACCCAGCTGCCAGACCTCTCTCCCCGCGGGCACAGAAGTGCCCAGGCAGCAGCCCCAGCCTCCTCCAGCTGGGACTGGATGAAAACAGAGAGATCAAGGTGTACCACTACTGAAAGGTGGGATTTTTCTCTGCAGGGATGGTCGGGGGGCCTGTGCAGTCTCCCCACAATGGGCTGGGTTTTGGTGATGCCCACCCAGGCACCGCCACCATGTCTGTGTGCCATGTCCTTGAAACTGAGTGTTTTTGCAAGAGAGGGGAGGAAGGAAGAAGAGAACTTCCCAGGCGGCTTCTTCTAATCCTGTAATGTGTCCAAATATACTTTATAGACTGTTTAATCCAGCAGTGACATATCAGGGCTTCAATAAATCAACATTTCCCTCATTAGTATTCCAGCGATGGCAAGGCAGAGCTGTGAATCACCGAGGACTTTGAGTAACTGGTCAAGGGGGAGGATGTGAATCCAGCTGAGGCTCTGCTGGAGGAAATGTGTCAGGAAATGAGCCTGTCCTGACGGCCAGCAAATGCTTGGTGGCAGGTGGGCCATGTCAGGTGGCCTCTGGCACATGGGAGCAGCGGAATGGCTGCGGAGTCTGGGGATAAAGTCAGGGAATGACACGTTCTGGCTCTTCGGGAATGCTCTGCTTGTTTGGGGTGGAAGCAGTAGGAACTGAGCCAAGAGTGGTAGATCTGGATGAGCCCTCCCTGCTCCTCTGACGCCAGGCTGGCCAGAGCTGTGCAGGAGAGCAGCTGCCGGAGCTCTGCTCCCGTGTCACGGCTGTGCCGATGGCAGCGGGAGCAGGGATGGCGGGAGAGCTGCTGGTGCAGGCCTGGCCGAGGAGCTCCTGTGCATGCTGAGACAGCCACACCTGCCTCCTTCCGTGCCCTGGGGAGGGGGATCCAGAGCTCGGATCAACAGCTGGGATCTCTTTCCGTGTGCAGGGCTAGAGTGGCTGAGCATAAATCCTGGAGCCTGGCCTCGCTGCTCCTGCAGCAGCTCCGCAGGGATCCTGGGAGAGCAGGGATGTGGAGAGTGGCTGAGGAGCTGGGATGAGCAGCTCCTGGACCTCAGCTGTGAGACAGTGGCTCGTGGCTTTGCTCACCAGCTGCTGTGATGTTCCTTGGGAAAGGCTGTGTCCAGAGGGTATCCCAGCCAGCTGGGATGCTTGGAATTGGGAGGGGTGTCACTCTACCCATCGGGGAGGAGTCAGGCTTTCATGGGGACGTGGTAGTCAGTTGTCTTTGTCAGTATTTCCTCCGAGCTGACTAAATATTTTATGCTTTAAAAAGCTGCCGAGCCACTCGCCCGTTCTGGCTGACGAGGACGCTGCACTTCAAGGGAGCCCATCTGTGAGAAACCATCTTCAAAGCCCTTCTCCTGAGACAGCTGGTGGGGGGAGGCTGTGAAGCTGCTGCCCCACACCCCCTGAGCTGCGGGAGCCCCTCGTGAGGATGGGCAGTGGGGGGAGGCAGAGCCCCCCTGCTCTGCTCCCCGGGTGCCGTGTGCTGGCACATGCTGAGCTTGGCACGGGGATGTTTACATGCAGATAGAAATATATTTTTGATGAACATCCTTTTAAAACTCTTTAAGAATGTATGTATTTTAGTGTTTTCTTGATGTTTTTCTAGAATTTTTGTAATTACTCAACCAGCCTTATTCCTTCCTAGGAAAGGAGAGATCAAAAGACGGGTATCCCATCTGCTGTTGGATTGCACAAGCCCCTTCCTGTAGGGATTTTGCTTTTAGTTTCCTGGATATTAGGAGGACACATGGCAGTCCTTCCAGTCAGGGGTTTTAGAAGGGACCCACAGCTGTGGCTTGCTGTGGCCAAAGCCATATCACTGTGTTTTGGGAGAAGAATGGATTAGTGGTGCAGAGAAATGACAGTATTTTTAACAATAACTTGGTTTGAAACGTGTTCCTTTTTTCCTGTTAAAACCTGGGATAGCAACTGTGTCTGGTTTTGTATAAATTAAATCAATGTGAGCCTGTTTTGTATGATGGTGGTGGATGTCACTCTGTTTTGTTGTAGCTGGGTATCCAACTGTACTTACCTCTCACATCTCCCCTTGCTTGTCTCTGAGCTCTCATGTTTTGTCTTGTCGAGGTCATTTCTGACAGTTCCCAAGACCACTTGAGCTCTCTGTGGCTTTGTTGCCATTATTCTTTTAAGTATCTGGACAGGGTAGCAAATGCAGAGGCAGAGAGAAAGCTAAAAACCAAAACTAGAAAATGAAAACAAGGTGTCGCTCTGGCAGCTTGGGATCTGCTAGAAGTGTCTCACTGCAGATTGGCTGTGGCTGCTGATTTCCCGTGGGTTTGGGAGCAGCCAGGAGCTGCCCCAGCAGCGTGCTGGGCGCTGCTGGGATGGCTGAGTAACGCTCTCACCAGGAATTAGGGAGGTTTGGTGATGTGCTCTTCTCTTCCCATGACTCGTTCCCATCTCCTGCCAGCAGCCTGTGGGAGCTGGAGGGGTTGGTGAGGCACGGGGGGAGCAGGGTGTGGATCAGCTGGTTGTGCACGAGTGGAGGCTGATATTTGTGTCTTTAGAGAGCAAACAAATCAACACAGGCTCTAGTGTGCCCCAGCTCCTGCTGTGCATGGGCTGCACTGGTGTGTCAGCTCTGCAGAGCTGGGTAAGAGCTGCTGGAGGAGCACATGCTGTCCAGGCAGGTGCTTTTGGGGACAGGTCTCCTACCCTGCTGCTGAGCAGTTCAGGGCAGTTCTGAGACATCCCAAACCCCGTCAGGAGTGTGGGATCCTCCTGGGTGTGCTGTGATCCTGCTGAGAGCGGTCCCCACAGAGCAGGTGAGAGCCCAGGCTGGGCTGTGCGGGTCTGTCCGTGCTCCCGGCCGTGCCTGGGTGGGTGGAGCTGAGGATTTGCCTTTCCTGGAATGCCAGTGCTGTCTGTTGGAGAAACTCGGCGATTAGAAGAGCAAAAGGGCAGCGCCCGATTACTTCACCCAGCTGAGCAGGGGCTGTAAGCTCATTAAGGGGCTTGGCCTCTGCCTGCCCAAGGAGGGACATCTCAGTGCTGGCTGTTGGCTGCTCGCAGAGCTGAGGCTCCCCGGCACGGAGGGAGCCTTGGCACAGCCCAGCCATGCTGGGCACCCTGATGACAGCGCTGTTCTTCATGGTGAGGGCGGTCAGACAGGTGAGTCCACAGCATTTATTGCTGCCCTGTTATTCTGCCCTGCCTGGGGCTGCTCTCTGTTGGGGCAGGGAGAGGAGGCAGCAGTTTCTGCTTGCCCTGCTGGGAATGGCCTTCTGTGCCTCCTAAACCACCCTGGGCAGGAGTGGGATCTCTGTGGGGTCGGTGTTGCCCGTGGGCTGTTGCAGCCCTGTGATGAGTGGCAGGGGAGGGTTGTGATCTCTGGTGATGATTGTGGCTGAGCAGCTCTTTCTGTTCCTCTCCTGTCCTCTTCTCTGCTGAAAAACCCTCCCTGGTGGCAGCTGGGGACCAACCTGTTCCGTGAGGAGCCCCTGCCTTACCTGGTGTACCAGCCCCTGCCCTGGCAGATCCAGTGCGTGTCCCAGAGCCGCCGCACCAGCCGGGACAGCGAGGTGAGGGCTGCTGGCACTGCCAGCACAGCTTTGGGGCATGGCAGTGCCTGCTGCAGGGGCAGCTGTGAGCCAGGCAGCCTGGAGGTGGAGGCAAGGGGGAAATGTAATGCCAGGAGGGCAGGGTAAGCTGGAAAATACTGGAGAGGTATTTGCAGACAAATTCAAGTTTATTTTTAGAAAGGGAAATATCCCCTGGAAGACCTGGCAGCCCAGGAGCTGCAGGTTCATGGTGTAGGGGCTGTCTCCTTACTGGTTTGAAATGCAGGTCCGGTGAGGACAGTCTGTGCCAACATCCATCCACGGACTGGAGCATTTCACAGCTCTGAGTTTGGATGCAAAGCTATTTCCTGCCTCTCCTTGGAGGTCTCTTCATAAATGCAGATTAATTAATCAGTACTCTTTAAGGGAACAACAGTAAGCATGCTCCAATTTCCTAAAGGGAATGGACAGTGGAAAGCTTCCCAGCTAGCGTGGAAGGGACTGCCCTCACTGCCTCTGCTTGGGATAGAACTAACTTTTATTTTATTTCTCTGCTTTTCTAGAGAGGCAGGAACTCCCGGCACAACAGCATCTACTCGCTTTCTGGAGAGAAAGGTGAGTGTGGAACAGGCAGGGAGGCAGCCAAAAAACCCCAATTGACACAAGTAATGAGTGAAACTCGTGGCTGGGACTGTGGGTGCAGCAGAAGAGCGGGCATTGCAGTACCTGCATCCTTCTTGGCCTCTTTCTTACTCCTCAAATCTGTCTGACATTATTAAGGGGTATTTGACGGTGAGGTATTTGTTAACGTGTGTAGCATCAGCCAGTGAAGGTCCCAGTGGTGCAGGGCTGAATATGTAACCCCACCCGTGTGTCTGTGCAGATCCCTGCTCCCCTCTTCCCAGCAAACCTGCCCTGCTGACTCGGGTGGGGTCACACTGTCCCACAAAACAGCCCCCTTTCTCCTTGCTCTGAGAAAACCACCTGGAATTCACCCCCCTCTTCTCTTTGGTCTCGTCTCCAAGGCTCTGCAGTGCTCAGCAAAGAGGATTTGAGCAGTTCTATTCTCGGTGCCAAGCAGATAATGGGCGGTGGGGCTGGGGGTGCCACCCCTCCTCACGGCCCAGGGGCTGTGCCCAGCCTGGCTGCTGGGCTGGGGCTTTCACTGCAAATAGGTGCAGGTCTAGGGCTGCCCGTGGCTGAGCTGAATTTGGCAAAGCTGCACGGCCAGGGCTCACCCTGCCAGTGCCCAGCAGTGCCTGTCCTGAGCCTCTGCCCTTGGACTTGGGCAGGATTCACAGCTGACAGTGTCTTGTCAAGCAGGGCAGGGGGTGCCCACCCCCTCCTTTTATTTATCTTTTCACTCTGCAGTTTCTTTCAGGCTGTGGAGGGAAATGGGTTCAGGTGCCAGCAGTGAGTTTATACAGCAGCAGCTGGCCCCAGGATTCCTGATGGCTGCTCGGGGGGTGCTTAGCAGTGACACAGTGGCTTAGAGGAGCACTGCTGAGTGGCTTTGATGCAGTTCCTGTTGAATTCCACAATACTTCCCTAATGCCACATTAAGCGGGAGTGGGGAGGGCTCCCATTTGTCAGCGTGAGAGCTTTATTGCTGCGCAGGGCCCGGCTTTTTTCTAATCTTATTTGTGTGTGCGAAAGTAAGTGAGCATCATACGTGGTGATTAAACGTGGGGAAGCTGCGGCCTTCGGGGAGTGGAGCTGTGTAAATAGAGGGCTTAGCACTGCCTGGGAGGCTGGGCTTTGCTTTGCCTCCTGTTCCCTGCTCCTTCTGCCCTGGAGATGTCCCTGTGAGCCGGTGGATTGTGGTTTCATGCCGTGAGCTCTGCAGCAGGGACAGCTGTCCTGTCTGAGGAATGGGGAGGCCACTGACCCCATGGGGGTGATGCCAGAGCCCTGCCCTGCTCCGTGGAGCCTGTTCAGGGCTGCTGGTGCTCTCTGGGCTCACTGTGATGCTCTGTTGCCCCCACAGGTGACGTGACCCCTGATGCCAGCAAGGAGAGCAAGGTCACTGACCCTTCCGAGAGGGCAGCCATCACCATCCAGACCCACTTCAGGAGGTACCAGCAGCAGAAGCAGGAGAAGAAGTAGCCCACAGCAGCCACTCATGGGCTGCACTGTCCCTCCTGTTTGTGTGTTCTGTACCCCAGAGACATTTGGGACCGTGGTGACTGTGAGCCTGCCCCCCATACATAGCTCCTGGTGCAGGTGTAGGTTGTTTGCCCTCGTGTTGGTGCTCACAGGGAGTTCTCTGTCCTGCTCAGTCCTTCCCCAGACATCATTTGTGGGCCAGGTTACAGCTGGTGAGGGGCTGTTGGGGGCAGGGCACAGGGGCTGACAGCACATTTGGGAGCCTTGGCCAGCCCTTGGGTCATGCTGTGAGCTCCAACAGCCCTGTGGGTGGGAGGGGGCCCTGCACAGCTGAGGCTGGTTGTGCTGGCTGGCCACTGCCCAGCTGGGCCTCGTTTCACTCCAATAACCCTCCCCTGTGCCTCCACCTCCTCCACTCTGCCTCTGGAGCCGGGTGGAAAAGCTGCCTTTGTCCCCTGCTCTGTCCGGCCGCAGAGTGGCCAGCACGGTGTCCAGAGGCCAGCCTGGAGTGGACATTGGAGTGGACGATGTGCTGCGGGCTATGAGGTGAGCTGTGAGCTGGTCTTACCTTTTCTAGGGGAGAGCTGGCTGGGGTGTCCTGGTTCCAGAGCAGGCACTGGGGGGGACTCTGTGTCCTGGGGCTGGCCCCGCTGTCCTTCCCGAGGCAGCCCTCTGGCAATGCTGGTGTTGGGCTTGGAGCCCACCCAGCCCCTGGCCTGGCCTTCTGGTGTGGCAAAGCTGAGCAGAGACCTGCTCCCAGGCTGGCAGGAACGGGACCCCAGGAGTGTTTGGGCATGAACAGCCATTCCTGAGTGCTGGAGAAAGGGAACAGGAAAGCCCTGAGCTCTGGGCCAGCAGAGGAACAGCAGGTTTGCTGTGCGGAGGTGCTGGGCGGTCTGTGGGAAGGAGCAGGACACGGAGGAGCTGCTGGCTGTGACCAGGGCTGCTCTGAGCCTGTGTGCTGGGTGTGCTGCTGGATTTTCTGTGCAGAGCTGCTGAGCTGTGCCCCTTTGTTGTCCTCTCCAGGCATAATTACCCTCAGCCCTTCTTACCAGGGCTCTGTCCCCAGCTGTCCCTACTTACCATCAGCTCGGGGGTGCTGGTATTTGTTGTCTGGGCTTGTTGTGGTGGCATCCAGTGCTGGTGGCTCTGCTCTGGAGCTGGTGCTGGAAGGTGTTTGTGGCAGGGAGCCCAGGGTCTGGCTGGAGTGCTGTGCAAGGCAGACCTGAAGCAGAACTCTGCATTTCTGAGTTTGATGGTTTCTAATCTGTTTGCTGTTGGAAGGCAGAACTGGGCTGGCATGGCCTGAATGGGCTGTTCTCCTTCAAATCCTGCTGTGGTGAAGGGCAGGGGGCTCCCTGAGAGCAGGGGACTGGTGGGGGCTCACAGGGGAGTGCTGGAAACCTGTGCTGTGTTAAACTGTGCAAGGCCAGGGCTTGTGCCTGCTGGGGAAGGGAAGGGGGCAATCGTTGCTGAGATAAAGAAATCTGTACTAGCCAATTCCAATAAAATTCTATTAATCTCTGTTAATCTGTTCCTCTTTTTATCTTGCTAATCTGCTTACTCTCACAGCTGAACATGCTTGCCTTTTTTTGTCTCGTCTATATTTAATTCTATTTTCCCCTTCTATTTCTGTTCTAAGCCTGGGGTCGGTATTTTGGAGGTGCTGCCTGGCTGTGACCCTGCTTTAAGGGCTGGGCACTTGGTTTGCTTTAAGACCTGTATTATGTAATGGTTTATAAATCTTACGTGCTCTGGTGCCTCCCCACCACATGGGCTGTTCCTTGGCAGAGGTTGGCTCTGGGTGGTACCTGAATAATGGCCAAAAATTATAAAAAATGGGCACAAGAAATTGTTTTAGCAGCTTGTTTCTCAAGCCCCAGAGGTGAACAGCTGCCAGGCTCTGGCCAAGGCCCTTCCAGCTCTGCAGGATTCCAGGAGTTACCTTAGTTAGGGAGAACCAGATGGCAGAGGAGGATCTGGTGACCAGTGTGCCAGCAGGCTGGGAAGGGCACTGCAAAGCAGCACGTGGAAGCTGCAGTAATATCACTGTATTTGCATGTCATTTTAATTTGGGTATGCCAATTAAAAAAAAAAAAAATCAAGGAGAGAGGTTGAAAAAATGACCTCTGCAGGGCTTGATTATAGCTGATGAATTAAACCCTGTCAAGAGTAAAAAAAA
>VZRO01000513.1:0-27842 GCA_013397915.1 Daphoenositta chrysoptera
AGAAAAAGGCTTTTTGCCTCTCTTCACTGCTTTTAAAACACAGAAAGTTAAAAATAAGCAATTTAGATGTATTTCTGCATTGGAAATCAACAAATCTGTCTTATGTCTAAAGACTTTTTTCAAGGTTTGGGTCTTGTATTGACATGCTATCCTTATAAAAACTCAGTTGATCAGGGGAGGACTTACTAAGAATTTCCTTTTCTGAGGAAAGTTTTGATTTACTCCAGTTAATAAAAATGAGTCAAACATTACAGAAATTTTCCTTTTGATTGGTTTATAGTTTCAAATAACTAATCCATTTTGGGCTGACTTGCAGTCAGTGTTTGCTTCTCGTGAACATTTGAGTGATGGGGTTTTACTGGCATGATACTCACAGCAAGTGAATTCATACTCGATTCAATTAATATTACTTGCTTTCACATAGCAATTAAGGGTCCCCACTGGACTGGAGCTCCAGGGAGACAGTTTACATGAGGAAATGTTCAAGACCCACCTGCTATAATTCATGGCTTCCTCTTCAAGGCCAGGGTCTCTGCCATTCCTTTCTAATTCCTTCTGCCCTCTCTGGTTTCACATTTGAAAAAGAAGTTGCAAATAATTTTTTTTTTTTAATCTAAACTCCTTTTGTCCTGTCTCCTGTCCAAACCTTGCCATGTACCTCTTCCTCTGTTCTAATGTTGACACAAATATTTGGCATCTTTGGAAAATTTTAATTCTGAAAATTTTGGTGTTCAGATGGTTGTAGGGGAAAATCTATTTTATCTTCTACTGTCCTCTGAGGTGACATAAATATTACAATAAGGTAGATATACAGCTATTGTTCTCTCATCTAATGAAGAAGAATATAACTCAGAAAGGCTTCATGATATATATTTTACTCTTTAGAAAGTTTTATAGACTGGTGGCTTCCTCAGACTAGCAAACTGACTAGCCTTGCTCAAAAAGCAGTTTTCTGCAAGTAAATGTCCCAAAAGGGAAGATGTAATGCAAAGGCAGTGGGAGTCCTCTCTATGGTCCTTTATATACTCTGTATTTCAGTGTGAATTAAAAAGCTGATTTTTTGCTCAGGGGAAAGCTAAGGCTCAAAGCCACATCGCCAGGCCTTACTTCCAGAAAGTTAATGTAGGATAAACTGGTCTTCGAGGCTCCCTCATCAGAAACGGAGGGAGGGAAGGTCTGTGCCTCCGAGGAGAGTTTGCCATGCTGGGGTGAGAGCCTGAGCTGTGCAGGATAAGTCACTTGCCGGGTGTGCTCATTCCTTTTCACAGGTGACAGGCTTAGAGAGAAGCTCTGCTCCTGGATCTTCACGTGAGGCAGCACAAATGCCACTGAGCAGGGTAATTAATCCTTGCTGGAGGTCTCCACATTGCCAGGAACAGCCCCAGGAGCTCTGGTTCCTGCCAGACAGCATCGGTTTCTGGCACAAGGCTCCTGCTGAGCCCCAGCAGTTGACAGGGTCCTGGTGCCCAGGCCAGGTGCCCTCCACAAGCTGGTGACTGGCAGTGGGAAATGGGTGAGAGCCAGCCTGTGCTGGCAGGAGACAGATGTGGACCCGTGTCAGCCCTTGGAAAGGAAGAAACTTCTGGGAGGGGTCTGTCTCCCCATCCCCACATCGGCAGATCACTGGGGGAGAATGCACTTTGTTCGCCAAGAGGATTAAATAATTTGCAGATAATACGCATTATTTTTCCTAGACTTGCTTTTCTGGTTGTCAGGTGGCTGCCAGCATTGTTGCCTGGGTGCATGTCTGCCACAGGAGAGCATCACTAGCTGTGGACAATGCTCTTGACACTGCTGTCACAGCAGGGCTTCATCCTCACCTGCACTACCAGCTGTAGAAGCAGCTGCTAAGAACATCTTAAATACGTTCTCATGATTCAGTCACAGCTGAGGGTTACATAGAGGAAGGAAAATGGCTCATGGTAGCAATCCACAGCCCAGCTCCCGTGTCTGCTAGCAGGGGACTCTGCTGTGAGCATCCTCCCCACGTGCCTATCAGGCAAGAACATCACCCATCGTGGTCTGTGACAAAGGCATTTTCACCTGTAGAAAATCCCATCCATTTAGAAACTCTGTATAGCCCTCACCAAGATACTTGCCTTTGAATGCTTCTCCCAAGACACAAAATTCTTCCTCACATCAAAAGCAAAATAAGTTACAATGAACTGCTATTGTTCCAAAGCCAGTATCCTATAATCATCATATTAATTCTCCTCCCATCCATGCTTCAATGAAAACCTGTCCATGCCACTGTTTGGTTTCCCTGGTTACTGTGACTTTCTGTGATTCAGGTGCGAATTTCTGATGTTAAACATGGTGTCTTATTGCTTTTTTACTGTGATAAAGGTAAGAGGGGATCAATGAGCTTTTGTCTAAGAAAGAAAACATATCCTCACTAATTACATAAAAATGGCAACATTTCACTAAGTGCATGTTTGTATTTTTTAAACAATTAGAGGGTGTCATGGTTTAAGCCCAGAAATAAACCGATCCTCACACAGCCACTCACTCACTTTCCTTCAGTGGGATGGGGGAAAGAATTGGAAGAGTAAAGCTAAGAAAACTTGTGGGTTGGATAAAGACTATTTAATAGGTAAAGGAAAAGTCTTATGCACACACACAAAACAAAACAATTCATTCACCACTTCTCACGGGCAGGCAGGTGTAACTATCCCAGTCAAAACCAGCACGGAGAACTTTGTAACACAGAAGTGAAACCAGGAAAAAAATTTTGTGCTTGAGTACTGAAGACACAGTTTTTGTATAAAATTTGATGAATATTTGATTTACATCTTTGTAATCTCAAGCAAAGTAAGTGGATATTCTGAATACATAGGAAAATTTTACTTTGAGGGGTCATAGGTTACATTCTGTCTTCAGCAACAAATGAACGCTGGTAGCTTTCTTACCTGTAGGAGCACAAGTTGGGGTGGTTCAGGAACAGTTTCAGAACCCCCTTTGCCAGCAAAGTAATGAGGGCATCTTGCAGGGTAAGTACTTTCTCACATTTGTGCTTCCACCCTCTGCCTCTTCCAGGGCTAGTGTGGGTGCAGTGATTTCTCTTGCCCAGAGGCTGTATTTAGACCATCCCATTTTAGAAGGTTACAGCTGAAAATATTACAAATCTCATTTCTTCAACCCTCTCGTAATGTATGCTTAATATACATTGTGTTTCATTCCACCTGGACCGTGAAATTGGTTACATGGAGAGTTTTACAACACCTACTCCAGCACTGTAGGAGAATGGTTGAAAGCAAGTATCCTTAAATGCTGGCACTGTGTGGTTCTTTCCATCCTACTTCCATGATAGCATTGCCTTGGCTGGCAGCATTTTCTGTACTTAGAGATGTGAATTTGCTTATTTTACAGATATTCCTGCTGTGCAAAAGAGAAAAGGCAAAAGGGAGTTTATAATGAGTTTTATCAAATTATTTTATAGAATCCCACAAAAGACAGAAATTAGTCTCTTCAGTTTTCTCAACTACTTTATGCTATTCTGACACCAACATTACCAACGTGTTCTCTCCTGGCATATATCTGTTATAGGAAACAGAAACTGCCATTTTAGATCAAAAAGTAATTTCCTTGTGTCAGGTATCCTTTGACAGCAAAAGTATAAATGAAGATGAATAGGCCTTCAAAGAATGTGTTGCTTTGAGATTTTTTTCTTACCTAAAAGAGAGCAAGGTGATTTCTCTGGATTAGGAAACATTTCATGTTTTCCAAAATCTAGGCCTGACATAGGGTTATTGGCTAGTGACTGTTTATTTTCAGGCTTACAAATAAGCCTTTTTAGACTTTGACGAATAAAAACGTCCTGTCCAGGAATATTAAGGAAGTTTTTCTATGTGACAGATGGTGAGTTGATAATCTTTAACTACTAGGTAGCTCCTCTCCCCTGAACAAAGGCGTTTTGTCTGAGAAGGTATCACAGTGAAAAGTCAACTGTCCTTCCCTCCATCAAAGCAAGCCTCTGCTCTGAAGGCACTCCAGGGGTGTGGACACGTTGATCCAGCATTTCCATCCTAGGGACACCTAAGATACTCCACCCAGCCACCTGCACCACCCAGCGTGGTGCTGCACAGAGGTGCCACTGACAACGTGTGCTGCTCCCCATCTCAGAGCCTGCCACTTGGCACATCTGGGGAAAACCTGCACTTTGTTGTGCTGTGCATTCCCAACCCCCTGGTGCATGCCTTGAGAGAAGTGTGGATGTGCTTCCTGACAAGCCACAAAGCAACTGTGAGGCTTCCCTGACCAGGCCAGTAGAAAAGCTGCATCTCCCATTAAGAGTCGCTGTTTTCCTGCCCAGTGCCACTTGCACGGTGGAATGGGGCAACCCCCATATGCCCAGCTATGCTGGGTTGGATTTCTCTCAGACGTTGCCCAATTTCTGTGAGGTCTCTGTGACTGCACATCTTTGTGTTAAGTGGTGTTAAGAGGAAGCTTCGACTGGAGAGCTGGAGAGAGTGGGAAGAACAAGGAGATGACAGTAGAGACAAAAGCATCTCTGGAAGCAATCTCTCTTCATAGTCTTCAAAAGGCATCAGGAGAGTTGCATACACCTAGCTGGCAGGTTAAGAGCCTTACAGGGTCTTAAAAACTCAAAGTAATAAAAGACCTGATAAATTAAAGTAATAATAAAATTAAAAGTAACACAAGTAAAGGATACAGCAAATTAATTTGGGTTACACCAAATAAAATTTGAAATAATTTCTTTCTTAGCACTTAAATAGCTTTCTGCACGCTAAAGATGCTTTGTAATTGTTTAAAACTCAGTCGCATGAGTCAGTTTGGATCAGATTCCTTTTTCCTAGTTGTATGTGTGTAGGTGGCTCTCTCCAGTAAATACTGGAGGGACAGAGAAAGGTGCTTGCAGGGTGATTTTTTCAGAGAACCTCTGTTTTGGGTTGCCATACAAGTGTCCATCTAGGCTGTCACATTCAGATTATCAGCATCATCTGACCCTGTGAGAAACACATGAAGGTCTGTTAGATATGCCACATTAAAAAAAGAGATGCAGACAGCTTTCAGTTTAGCTTTGTGTGATATTTAACAAAATTACCCTATGGACTCTTCTGTATAATAAGATTTTTAGCTTGGCTTCCCCTTGAAATGAGGCGTGTGCAATCTTGTTGTCTTATTATGTGTCACGTCCTTCTCAGAAATGTTGTTTTCATCGGGCACACTTCAGTCAGGTCTAACACAAGAGAAGAGACCCAAATGCCCTGTCTTCCTGAGAAGTCTGACACTGACTGGTTTCACTAAAGAGTCCCAAATTAGTATAATCACTGGATAAAAAACAGCAGCGAGAGCCCAGTGGTTATCAGTTTGACCCCGTGGTTAGTGGGTGACAAGCCGTGTACTGACAAATCAATAAACACATGGTTCTCAGCATGGAGCTGACAACCAGTTGCAGCATCTGCTGTGTTTTATCTGCTCAGCAGTTAAAGGATAAAGGAGTGAGGAGATCTCTTTCTGCTTGGTGAATTTGAAGAGAAGGAATAAGAGGCTGGGAGATGGTGAGGTCTTGTACCTGAGAGCTGGTGATATAGGAGATAAAGCTATAAAAACATTGCTTTGTTCTGCTACTCCCTAAAAAGCCCATGTTTTTAATGCCACTGGATTAAATACCAACCAACATTTTCACTTCATGGCATTTACCTTAGATCTAACACACAAAATAATAGCATTTGTAAAATAATTTCAAATTATCCTCTTTTGTATCTGTATGCACATTGCTCATGTTGAATTCTCTGAATTCAGCATCTGTCCAGGACACGATTACTTAAAGCCATCATCTTGTTGCCACCCTTATCTTTATCAGCTTTGCTTCTCCCATCTCCCTGCCTTGTCTTGGGTAGGAAATCATGTGCAGTCCTATGCAGCAAACTCTGAATCAGCAGAAGTGTCTTTCCTTTTCAGTGCTGTTTGACAAGTAATGTACGTGAGAGTCCATGCTGCCAACTACTGCATCTTGCACAAGCTCTGAGCTGGATGAACCAACACCAGGGAAACCCAATTTTTTCTATTCCCTGCACAGTGTGTTTAGACTTAACTGTTTAATCAAGTGATGCTTAGCTCATTTGAACTGACTGATGTAGAATTCTCTATTGTCGATTCCCACAGCCTAATCAGCAGCTTAATACCACAGGGTAAACAGTCATCACACTTGATCCCAGCAGCACACTGCACATTGAGGCAGAGATCTTGAATTCAAGGACAAAACTCATTCTGGGTCCACCTTTGTTGGGCCAGAGGAGGAACCAGGAGGAGAGTTAGCCATGTGGTACAGTAGAATTGTAAAATTGGGTTTGGGGCTTGGGAGTTTTTTCAGTCAAAGAGAAAATTTTGCACCGGTTTGTGTTTTCTGTGCAGAAAAACCCCAATATCTGGAGGTATGCGAATGAATGCTAGAGGAAGTGGCTGTAGTTCAGTAGGCTTTATAGGTTGTAGAGTGTTTGGGCAAAAGTCTGTTTGGAAAGTTCTAATGAAGATAAATTTAAGAGTGGCTTCAAAATCTTGAGTTCATTGATTATTCCCATCAGATGTTACAAATTAGAAATATCTACCATCTCCCTGAAAACACTTTATGTAGCTGTTTCTTTCCGTTACAGCATTAACTGAAACATCTGTGTGAAAATATTTCCAATTATTTGTAAGGAATAGAGTCTTGAATTTGCTCAGACTACTCATAATCTCAATTACAAGTCTAGATGTCCTGAAGAATAAATTTACCATATGGATATATCAGTGACACCATGATGTTCTTTTATTGTAAAGCTGTAATGGCATCATTATGCTGTAATGACATCGGTGCCTGTAATATCCTACTAAAGAACATTATTAGTTAAGGGACACTAAACCCACAAATCTACAGGTTAAATTTGCCATTTCAGTAAGCATATGTCACACATATAGCACAGGCAGAGCTATGTGTGTGCAGCTGTGCAGGTGCTGTGGGCAAAACACTGCCTGTAGTAGCTCAAAATCTGTGTGTTATGGTTGTTGAGTTAGAGATGTTGCCTAAATTCAACATCTAATTTTCTACTTTTGAATTACAGTCAAAATCATAATGTTGTGGTTAATAACTAGCATCAAACTAGCATTTGACAAATTGCATGACAGAATTTGTTGCCAAGATAAATAATTTCTTCCAAATGGAAAACAGAACATCACTCATAATCTAAAAGAATTGTGTCAGGAAACGTATCTTTTAATGGGAATGCAGCACTGATGCAATGAGTGTATAATTACTTTTTAAAAAATTATTTCCCAAACTACTGTCACCAGGGGCATATCTGTTTGTCTTGGAATCTCTGATTTTTATTGCTTAGGTTCCACTCCTGGGAGTTACCTTTGCATTACTCACAAACTAAAATCACTTTCTCTTCATTATTTTCCATTCAAAGAAAGCAAATATTTATCAGAAGAAAATGATACTTTTTGAGAATGGAAACTGGAAAAGTGTTAAGAAATTTGTTTATGGTCTCCCCATCTGCTGTGACTTACCTCCCTTGCAATTTCAGTGCATTGTGCTTTATTATTTAAATTTTCTTTAGAATTTGCATATGATGTATCCAAGATACCATTAATGGTTTGGTACTAATTAAAGAGAAAATACAATTATATGAATGGCTCTAGGGCAGTGGAGGCAGATCAAAAGAAGGAAAATCCAAAGTTCACAAAATTTTTCCACTCCAACTTTGATGATATTTCTGAATTTGAAATTAGCATACACAGTGCATTTGCATTTTAAATGTTTGGACACAACTTATACAGAAGCAAATAGTCTTTTGGGGCCATACTGAGCATTTTAACAAGGCTGGAGCATAACAGAATACATCTCACACTAATATACATCCCCCTTAACTCCATCAGGGACCAAAAAATTCCAAAAACGCAGGGTCAATGCCTGCAGTAATGTTTTTCTTTCCAAATGTGCTATACTGAAATGGTACTTCTATATAAGAATTGTTGGCTTAACCAAATCAAATACTAAAATCCGGTTTAATTGACACTGCTTGCCATGAGCACAACATGTAAACCTTTCTAATGCATGAGTATAAGCACACAGTTTATTGCACAGCAGATGATCATGCATTTTGTGAGAGAAATCTGTGTGTTGCCTGAATACCTCTGAGGTGTTTGCATTTAGGTGAGGAGGACTGACCAGAAAAAGAAAAGCAGTTGTTGAGCAAAAGTATCTGAGA
This sequence comes from Daphoenositta chrysoptera, assembly GCA_013397915.1. Taxonomy (NCBI): domain Eukaryota; kingdom Metazoa; phylum Chordata; class Aves; order Passeriformes; genus Daphoenositta; species Daphoenositta chrysoptera. The sequence continues at coordinate 8,214 of VZRO01000513.1, forward strand.
TCCCCCTTCACTGACAAAGCTGAACTGCCATCTTCTCTCTCTAAAGCTATCTGCCTTCTAATTCCTCCCAGCTACATCAGTTTACTGGAGCCCATATTCTGGTAACATTATATTACATTTATTTCACAATTATTATTTTATTTAAAATATTAGACTATCTCCACTGTGACTGCATTGTGTGAGATCAGGTTTCTGTATGGTTGGTATACAAATGGAAACTCACATACTTTGGAAACAGATATGCTGAGGGAACTATAAACTCTAAAGACATAAAAAGAGTCATATTTAAGAAGGCTTAAGTAGGCTTTACCTATAAACCTTTTTAAAAAAGATTAGACATGCTGAACAATTATTTATTCAGAAATGGTAAACTGTCAAAAAAGACAATGCTGTAAAATAAGAACTACAAATGGAATAACATCAAAATCATAGATTCATAGAATCATTATGGTTGAAAAAGACCTTTAAGATCAGGTCCAAGCATCAACCCAGAACTGCCAAGTCCACAATTAAATCATGTCCCTAAGAGCCACATCTACACATCTTTTCAGGGATGGTGGCTCCACCACATCCATGGAGAGCCTCTTCCAGTCCTTGGAATTTCAGTAAAAAAAATTACCTAATATCCAATCTAAACCTCCCCTGGTACAACTTAAGGCAATTTCCTCTTACCCTGTTGCTTGCTGATCCCCACCTGGCCACAGCCTCCTTTCAGATAGGTGTAGAGAACAGTAAGTTCTACCCTGATCCTCCGTTTCTCCAGGCTGAACACCCCCAGCTCCCTCATTTCTACTCATCAGACTCGTGCTCCAGACCCTTCCCCAGCTCCACTGCCCTTCTCTGGACACACTGCAGCAACTCAGTGTCCTTCTTGTAGGGAGGGGCTCAAAACTCAACATGGAATTTGAGATGTGGCTTCACCAGCCGAGCACAGGGGAAGCATCACTGCCCTGGTCCTGCTGCACACACTGTTTCTGCTACCAGTTCCTTCTAATGTGATTATAGTTACACCTTAGGGTATTCACAATCTATCCAGAGTATAAGAACATCCAAATCCTGGCTCATCTATACACAGTTTGTTTACCAGAGCAGAGATAACGTTTTTAACACAGCTGGAGCCAAAGTATTTGTTTTCTTTACAATAGCAAATGTCTATCTTTGCTGTCTGGCCTATTATTTCTACAGCAAAGGAACATAAATCCCTAAACTGTGGAGTGGGACACAGAAGAGGCATGACAAAACCTCTTAGGGTGATGACTAAATTTCTAATTAATTACAAAGCTGTTGATGGTTCATGGGTACTTTGGCCTTCATCATCTACACTTAGCACTTATGACTTCCTTCATGGCACTTCATGCAGTTTGGATTTACACTGCAGAAATCTTGTATTAGACCAAAACCAAAAGTTAAAGTACACCCTGGAAGAAAATGAAAGTATCTTCTAATTCACTAGCATACTTCAAAAAGTTTTTCTCGCTTATGAATTGCTTCAGATAATTTGCAGGGATGTATTCTAGCTGACAATCTTTTTCTTAACAAAAATTTGATTCTGTTCCAAACATAGAGCCGTCCCTCATTTGCTCAAATGCAGTGTTGACAAAAGCAGGGGAGATGCACAGGGCAGGGTTCAGCTTCCAAATTAATACTTCAGGTTACATGTCTGTGTGTGGAGGGGCACACATGCACTCACGTGCCCAGTAAGTCCCAGCAGAGTTGTGGAGGATGCAGTCAATGCTGTCAGGGGCACCTGAAGAGCCATTCCGCTCACCTGGAAGCAGGCACGTACAATCGATCAGTGAATTGTCACCCAGACACCACTGGCTGTATTGACCACATCTCCATGGACTGCAGCTGGAGTGTAAACAGTTCAATTTATCTGTCCTAAGCTCTGTGTACATTGATGATGTGATTGCTGGTTGTTCTTACTCATGTCAGATTGAATTACTGAATGGAGCTAAAAAAAATCCTGAAATCAATCCTATTTGGAAATATTATAAGCAAGAACCTCTTACACAGCTAGGGAGTTTGGCTGCTTAATCAGATCTGCCTGAGTGTTTAAAGCACCCAAAACTAATGTACTTAAAATCACCAGTTGTAATTTTGTATATTTCCATACCTTATTTCCTACAAGTTTTTAAAGAACCAAAGGACCATAGCAATCATGGACTTTGAGTCTCTGATTAATACTGATGATTACTGTGTCAGTAGCAGCAAGGGAAAGATTCTCAAAACATCCTTCCTCCTTGTCACTTCCCTTACTGCCACTAGATACGGATCCACTCCAGGTCAGAGCCCAAGGAGAACTAATGCAGCTGCAGACATGTACCTCCAGCAGAGGTATGGCCATAGGCTACAGCAAAACCCTCCACTTAGGGAATAAATGCATCCCAATGTTTTTAGTGTCCCTGCACTGGTTTGGGGAGGGCATGAGAGTTAGAATGGATACAGTCACATTTGAGCCTCTGAAGCTCTGGTATTTGAGACAAGGATCATATTTCTGCAGCTTGAGCCTGGATGCTGAAATACCAAAAATGTCCTACATATGCCCATGAATAACTATTCGCCTTGAATATTTTTGGATGAAGAAAAGTGCATCTTGTAACAATTTTTATATTAAGTTTATAAATAAAACTCTCTATTTCTTTATAATGTGTGCAGAGGGACTGACCTTGGTGCCATTCAATCAATTTTGCACTTGACTTCAGTAGAAGCAAAGATGGGCCCATGGTGAATGCAAATCCAGAGGAAATTACACCCAGGTGCTTTCCAATGAAATGTTTATCCGTTTAAAAAAAAAAAGAAAATCTTACATTTTTATTTTGAGAAACTGTACTCTCAGTACCTCAGGCTGGTATATAGATGTTGTCTTTCTCTACAATGTATTTACGTAGTAAAATCTAAGCTCAGGTGCAGCCTTTAATGTTTAAGAGGGTGTTTCATATGTAGCTTTACTTAGTAAATTCCTTCTCAGGCAAATGTATGGAATTACTCTAGTGTCACACTGTGAAGCACAGTCTGAGTAGTTAATATTACCTGCAGTGTGCAAGGGAGAGAATGTTTTGATGATATTCGTGCTTGCAGCTTTACAGGTCTTGTGCATATCTATGTACAAAGCTTAGATATCTTGCATGTTATTTCATCAGTCAGCCATAATATAAATCTTCCCTGAGCAAATTACACAATATTAGCTACGTAGTAAGTAAAATGTACTGATACATTGGGAAATGGTCCTGGAGNGAGTGAATTTCCTGTGTTTGAGAGTGAAGACGTGATAACGCTCTTCTTGATTCCTGTCCTGCACACCAGCTCTGTGTGTGCTGGCTCCAGCAGGTCCCCAGGGCAGAGGCAGAGAGGGTCTGCCCATCCCCAGAAGAGGCTGTGCCTCCAGGGCTGGCTTTCACACTGCAGGACTGAAATATGGTCTTTAGATGATGCATCCATATTGCATCCAGAAAGTGCCCTACCATAAATGTCAAGAGTTTGGGTTTCCATTTCTAAACAAGAGTGGGATTTAGGAACAAGGTGTAGTACGTAGAGCAAACCCTTCAGTGCCAGGTCCTGCTGCCCAGAGGAGGAACAGTGCTCAGTGCCAGGAGTGCTCTCCTGCTGGTGCTGAGCATCTGGGCTGAACATCCCATCCACAGGTCCCTGTGGCCTCGGGAGACCACACTGGGAACAGGGAGACACACTGGGAACAGTGCGTTGGCCTCAGTGTGGGGCCCAGCAGAAGGCTTGAAGTGGTGGATTTGTTTTAATTTACTTTTAATCATTTTATGTTCATATGACCCTTCAGGTGTACTTTCCATACTTCTTTTTAAGTAAATATCGAAATCTTTCACGTTGAGGTAACTGCTCAAACACACTGTGAGGTCCACAGAGAAATCCTGTGAGCTGACAGCACAGACATGGGGTGTGGAATGAAGGCTGCTGCTGGACCCCGAGGTGCTATCACACAGCATTCCATGTGTTAGGGGCAGGCAGCCAGAGGCAGTGTTTGAAGGCACCATGATTCTTCTCCAGCAGGAGGAAATATATAGTTATTCTCATGCTGTAAAACAAACATTTCACTTATCAATGTGGCTCATAGAATTTATGACTGCTGCATCAGCAGAGATAAAATGCAGCAGTCGTTGACTAAAATACTGCATCTTCTGTGACAGGGTTTGGAGAGCAAATTTACTGATTTTTCTTTTCTCTGTGTCTTGGGAGATGCAAACACTCAAGAGCATCTGAATTTGCAAACCTTCACTATGACTGTTCATAAGAGCAAATGGAGAACTGGGCCCTCACAAAGCTCAAATATTTCCCTCTGAATTAGCCCTACAGCTGTAATCTGTGAACTCTGGAACTTGGGAAACAAAGACAACTTTAAACTCTGGCAATCTGACTTTTAATTCAAGCATTATGAGGGAGAACAAAAAAAAAACCAAAAAAGAGCAAAATAGATTTGAGGAACATCTAGTAAAAGGCATAAAAACTACTAATCCTTCTGCAGAAAACATCAGAAGGAGGCAATCTGCCAGAAGTCCAGGAAGATGATCAAAGAATAAAGTCTCTGAGAAGTCTCTGATAAAAGTCTCAGAAAAGTCAGAAATATTCTAGGAAAAGAATCTAAAATAAATCTTCTGTACACACAGTTACTTTGGAGGAGTTTGGGGAGGTTCCCACACTGGAAGTCTTTTTTCCCAGAGATTTATGCTCTTTTTCAAACCGAAATGGAGATAGCAAAGTTCATGGGAAAAATAGACTAAATGCATGATAACATATCAGAAGGATCAACAGTAACAGAGTTTTAAAGGAACTTAAGGATTAAGTATTCAACATTTCAACGGCGCTGTCTAACCTCTTGTTTAAAGTTTCTTTGGTACTAGAAGCTGGGAGATAGTTAATTTTATATCAGTTTTCAAAGAGTTTAGAGGAGAAAAAAGTTACTGCAGAACAGGAAGCTGCTGGCTGTATTGACAAAGTGATAGAAATGTTGAATTAGTGGCTGCTTGAAAAACATGACATACATACTGAGGATAGTCAGCATGGATTTTAGAAGCACAAATTATGGTTCAGTAGAGTAGATCTGCAAAATGCTCAGACAGGGGGATCAGGGATGAGCAGAGGCAGCAAGTTTCTACCATACCAGGACAGACTGAGGACGCCAGGACTCTTCATCCTCACAAAGCCATGACATACCAGATACAGGGTCTGGATAAAAGTGGGAGGTCCATGGGTAAGAATATTGTCCACTGTAATTTTCAGTGCCAGAATTAGGAACCATGAAAAAGAAGCGAGCAGGTGAAAACTTTTAAATATTTTTTTTCCCTGTCATTTAATGGATAACTAAGCTGTGGAACTCTTTACCTCAGAACATTATGGACACTGAAAGTTTGCAAGAATCAGCTGGGAAAATTAATTGAGAAAGAAAAAATTCATGAAATGTCCCTAAGTATAAAGTTACCCTCACTGAACTGCAGATTGTGTGAGACTGGCAGAATGCCCCAGGGAAGGGCTGCTGCCCACCACTGGGGACAGGGTGTGGGGATATAGGAATGACAATAATGATAAAGGAAAAAAGGCTGACCTAGTGTGCCTGGGTTTATATTGTTATGTTCTTTTCAGCTTTTCAATTACACGCTCTTTCTTGGCTGTCCACACATAGATATGTGGAGAACCAGATCAGTAAAGATATTTGGATTATCCATTCCAGCGGATTTTCAAAGGAGCTAAAACAGCCAAACAGCCGTAGGCAGCTAAATAATATATACTCATTTGCTGTCAAAAGAAATTATTTTTCTTTAAAACATGTGATCAGAATGGCATTAATTCAAATGGAAGCTTACAGACCTTATCTCCGAGTGTTACAGAGCCCATTACAAAGAAGTTTCCTATCAGCAAAGGGCTGTTGCTGTGTAGAGGCTGGATGCATTACTGAAGTGGCAGAGCTGTGACAACACAATGCTCCTGCCTGCTGGCACTGGAAGAGGGGTGTCCTCATGGGACCCCTTTTTGCCACCAAGGTGAGCAAGGCAGTGAGGTGCCACTTGTGCACGAATAATTTGAAACAGAAAAAATTGCAGTCGTAACACAAACTGTCAGAGAAGTGTTTAGCACTTATATTTGTTACTGGTTTGTGAGGATTTTGATGCATGAATAATAGAAACTAGGGATAGTTGGAGTGGCCTGGGCCCCAAATGCGTAGACACATAAAGCATCCAGATACAGTTAAAACCCTGCAAACCCCAAATAAAGCCAACTAAAGCCAGGTACCAACAGGAAGATGTGAGAAAAAATATGCATCTGAAGCTCACTAGAAAGGGAAAGCAGGAATGTGTCTGAGTGACTGACAAGGAAGCAATCAGCCTGCAAATGTTGCTGGCATGTTTGAGGAGGAGGAAAACAGGCGGGAGAAGATGGAGAAATATCTGCAGGAAGCATGTGGAAATGATGGACTGAGAAGTGGGGAAAATCCCTGCAGGGAAGTTAGAAGAAATATTTGAAAATCAAGGAGCAGACTGGAAGACTGAGAAGAAAGAAATGAGAGATCAGGAGCACTTCCCAAAGTTGGAAAGCCCATCAGATGCCACTGCTTATTCCACCCCTCTGTACTCTGGATATGTTTGTTTACTGCAGTCCCTTTTAAATCTCCCACATCTCGGGTCCACACCAGTGCACAGTTGCTCACACCAAAGCCGTGGCACGCTGTTGATTTCTCTGTCCCCATCAGCTCCTTTGGGGATGGAGGTCTCACTGCAGGAGCTCTGGCAGCCGTAGAAGCTGCAGCTTCCAGTGCTCCTCCCTGCCTCGTGCAATAGAAGGGCAATTACGGGGGCACTGCTGTACTGGAGGGGCTCTGAGAGGATCCTGACTGGCTGAGTTTGAATTGCAGTGTTTTAACTGGGGTTCATCCATGAGACAGGTTAACTCAGTCTTCAGCAGGCATTCATTCACACTGGAGGCTGCTGGAGTGTCCTCACCATCACAGACAGATACAGGTACCCAAAAATATTTAATACTGGCACCCATCTCTGAGAGCGAGGTTTTTCCCACTTCCCTATTTCAGACAAATATGTAGGCAAATGCTGAATCTTGAGGATAAGCTGTCTGTTGTGTTGCAGACAATGTATAAACCCCACCCATTGTGTGCTGTGTAGAAAGAGGATTGGCAGAGAGAAAAAATACCCTGAGCAACAGATGGTAGGTGACGTGATAACTGTCTGACCAGTGATCACCTTAATCTAATTTGTTTCCTAATCAAGATTAAGAAGACACCAAAGGCATGAGAGAAGGTGAAGAAAAAACCTGTAATCAATAAAACAAATATAAGAGGATGAAAGACATGCTGATGGATAAGATGCAGGAGTGGAGGGAAATCACAGGAAAAATTACCATATGTCTTGTTAATATGAAAACAAAGTAGTCAGACCTTGCATCAGCCAATATCCACAGAACAAGAAAATGTGGGCTATATTACAGAATTACAAACCATTTTATGGATAACCAGGTGACCAGGAAGGGTTAGCAAGTTAAGCAAAAGTGGTGAGAATAATTTTAAAAGTATATAGGAATTTGATAAAAAAGAATGGTGGCAAACTTGGCAAGAAAAATCAATTGCCAATAAACCTCGAATAACATCTTTTCCACCTCTGATGAAAATGCACTTTATTTTTGAAGGATTCTCAATAAAAACAGAACACTTACAGTTTTTCTCAGAAATGCTTTTGGGTTGTTTTCAGTCAATAGAGTTCACAATGATCAACCTGAATGTTTGAAATGTTTCCACTGACCTGCTGCACTCTTCATTGGCAAAAAAAGTTTCAGATGAAATGTTTCACTCAGTACTACCAAAAATGAGAGGTACTTTGACCTGGTAAGAGGGAAGGCATTATTGCTGGCAGCCCTGGCTGGCAAAGGATGTTGGGGCCACATATCTATATTGAGAGAAGCTGAAATCCAAGAAAATAAAGCCATTACTGTGTCTTTCTGCACAAGGCTCCAAGTATGGCTTTGCACAGGATCTGACTGAAAGTCTGCTCACTGTCAGATCAGGTCAGTTATATTCAATCAGAATAATTACATTTCTGAAGTTTGTTTTTGACTGGCCACAAGGATTTTATTACAGAAATAATGGTTTGCATAAGCAGAAAGCCTTTTTTATTTGAACTGGTGAGATAAGGATATTTGCCCTGCTTATCATAGCCCTGCTAGGCAGAAGCAAGGTACCCTCAAGCTGGTACAGGGACATCACAGGAGTCCCACAGGCACACAGGACAAAGCTCCAAAGAACCAGTCCTAAACTGAGCCTTTTAAGTAATTCATGCATTCAGTTTTGGGAGCACAGAAGTTAACACATGAAAACGTAATTCTTGAATACACAAATTACTTCCACCAAATTTATAGCAGCGCCTTATTGCCTAGTTCCCATGGTCACAGTATTAGTACAATTCAACATAGCACTTTCCTGCTAAACAAAAATTATTCTAGCAGTGAATCCAAATAAAAATACTTTGTTCTTATTGTCCAGTTTACCACTTGGCAAGGTCAGTATAATTTCTCTGGTCAGTGAGGTAGCTCCTACGTATTTTTTCAGTTTAGTAAATACAGAGTATACCAACAGAATATACCAACAGAATATACCAACAGAATATACCAACAGAATATGTAAGTTATACCAGCAGCTGAGGTTGCTTTTATTTGACACTGTTGGATGTCCCTTTCTCTGCTCTCAGGTTACTGCAAAGCTGTAGTGTCCCATCTTCACAGGGTTCTGCACAAATTACAGGTTGTCTCAGCAATTTTTATGTTTCTCTTGGGCTTAATGAGATGTAAATTGTGACATGGTATTTTGTCCTCAATACCAAATATACAGAGTCCGTACAGAATGAGTGCTGCCGTACAAGTTTTAAGGAAGTTTGATTTTACAGTCTCTGTATTTGATGTCTCTGGAGTTCCATGGCATCTTGTGCACTTCCCTTTGTATTTCTGGAGTCTGTTCAACTGAACTAAGCATTCCATACTCTCCTTTCCTTCATACTTTGAATTTGGACTTTTGGAGAGAATTAAAGAACCTGTTTTCCATGTCTTCATCATCACGGTTAGGGCATTTGTCAGCAGATTTAAGAATGTCCCTCCCCAAACTAAAGATTTTCATAGAAATTTTCATGAACTCTGCAGTAAATTCAGTATACTTCCAATACACTTCTTTGGGATAGGTCACAAGCTTTCAACCCTGTCACTTTTTAGTACCACTTTCCAATGATAACCAACCTGTGAGACTGAGAAATGAATTCATGGGTGTCACAGGTTATAGCGGTAGGAGAGGTAGGAATGATGCATTAAAGATTGCTAAATTACTGTAGCCAGTGGTGATTCTGATGGCATGAGTTTTGAGGCTTATGTCTCATCTAGACGTTTATTTTCAAAATCCGAGTAATTTGAATGACAAGATACTGGATTGTTTACAAAGCAGATGTTATGTTTTCTGTACATTTATTGAAATGCTGTAATACCTTTTACACTATCTTTCAATTGCTTGCAATGTAGTGATAGAAGCACTTGCTGCCTGATGCATTCAGGAATATTTTGAGTTGTTTGTGGAATTTTTTTTTTCTGATGCCTACCAGAGAGAAACTAAAGCAGCTGCTTCAGGAAACAATTTTATTATACACGTTTTCAGCCATTATTCATTTATAGAAAAGGACATGGAGCTCCAGGACCTATGAACATTTTGGAAAGAAGACACAGTTATTGCAATCCCAGTTAAACTCTTCGTTCCACAGGCCCCATCTCTGGATCCAGTTGGGTTAAAATCCTCTTACTCCCTTTGGAAACAACACATCTCCTGGGTCATTCTTCTAAATGAGCCAGTTGGCAGCATGCCCTTGAGGGGTTTCACAGGTCACCTAGCAAGCCCTCAAGCTTCATACACAGCTCTGCAAGTACCCACGCAGCTTTTCTGGCAGCCCATGTCAGTCTCAGTGGGTTTTGGGACCTTGTCAGATTTTTCCCTTTGCCTTGCATTGCTGCTTTGCCTTATATTGTTCCAGTCCTTTCGATGTCTGACCATACATCATAATTTCTAAGGCAGAAATCACCAGCAGTGGTATATTAATAGGCATATGCTGGAAGTTTTAAGTGGAGGGAGACCTACTTTCTGTGACTTCTGGGCATCAGTGCTGAAAATCAGCACTGTTGTTTCCTGTGGTTGTTTGCTGTGTTGGAAGTACTAAGAATTACTTTACCTCAGAGGCATTGCAGCACTAGAATAGTACATAGACTTCCAAAATGTTCAAAAAGGTATTACACGTGGATGTCATAAACCTAGTCAGGACTTGAAATTGCATGTGCATGCACACAAGGATTTGCTGACTACTGTACTGGTAAACTTTGCTGTACAGTGCAAATCTTGGGGTTAATCGACAAGACTCAAAAAAATACAGGCACAGAAATATACTTCTGTAGAAGTGAAATTCCAAAGTTAACCCTTCCAGTCAGGAACTGATAGGAGTATCAGAATTACCAAAGCACCAAGGCAAGGACTGCTGCAGTTGTACTGAACAAAATAGGACACATTACTGATCAGACAGACCTCACAGCAAATATAAGATGAGATATGCTTGCCAATATACAGATATTATAATAAGATATTCAAAAAATTCATGTAGAATTATTCCATATTTTTTCAAATATTTCAAAATTTATCAAGTCTGCCATGTCAAAAGCAATGAGTTTAGAAGGCTCAGCAATCTCATAGGCTTGGCCTTAGGTAAGAGTAGACCTCCCTCTAACAGGAAAAAGACAAAAACATCTCCAGTGCCACCAGTCTCAGTCCCCAGGGCTCTCCCAGCTCCCAGGGCTCAGGTGCTCAGTGGGGGAGGCAAAGCCCCTGATGCCTCTGCTGCCATGAGCTTCTGTGAGACATCAGCTCCTGAAAGGCAGAAAAGTCTTGCTGCCAAATGTCAACCTGAATGAAGAAGCAGTGCAGCTGAGCGGTCTCGGGGCCTATTGTCCATTTCTCTTTTCTTCCAAGGAAAGCTGCTATGGGATCAGGAAGAGCTATAGCAGAGATAAGTGAAGAATAGCACATGACAAGCTGTGCAGGCATAAAGACGTGTGCAGGTGCCTCAGGGGCACTGAAAGGAACTATACAAAAGTCGATGCCTTTATCATCTGTTCAGAACCTGTCTGGCCTCTGCCAGCCCATTTGCAATATCGGCTCCCACTGCCTGGGAAATCAGATTTAAATGATTGTAATGACTTTAGTTAAATCTTAGCATTCCAACTCAATAACAAGGCTGCCTCCTTCCACTTCCACCTTTTTCTTCAGGGAAGACTGCCCCATATTGCTGCCTTTTAGCTCCCTGTCTCCTCCTCATATTCAGGTCCCCCCCTTGGCAGGCTTTGCATTGCCCACTCCCCCTTGCCTGCAGAATAAAGGTGCTTCAAACCCTGACCCAATTTCTTCCTATCTCACAAACCACTCTGAGGTCCAAAGATGGGTCCCCTCGTTCAGAGGAGATGGGGAGCTGGGTGGAGGCTGGCTTTGGGAAGGTGCTGATTTTAAAAAGGGGAATGAAACAGGTCTGGAGGTAGATCTTCCCATACAGAACTAGATGGAGTCTTCTGGTAGAGTACATGGAAGATTTCCCAGCCCTGGGAGAAACTGGCGAATCCTGAGCAGATTTAACACTTGCATCATTTGTCCTGATAGCCTTCTGCCCACTGTCTCAAAGAGGGCAAGTATAGTTCCTGCATGCCAAGGAAAGCATGGCATTGACTCAACTGTAGGGCCATTTTTAGCAGAACATTAACGTTTTGCAAAAGACAAGAGAAGCAAGAGCCTTCCCCTTTCTCCCCCCATGCGCTCAATTGCTTCTTTTTGTCCTGCTTCATGACAGAATATTTATTTGTCCATCTTATCATCTTTCTACTTGACTTCAGTCACTCATTCTGAAAAGTCACTTTAGTCACTGAAGTGCATGGGGAACACAAAGCTCCAAGTGAGGGCACAGGGTGTGACTCATGACCACAGACAAGGGTTGAATGCCTATAAATTGTTGATCTTAAAACACTTCTCATTTCAACATTAAATCATATTTCCTTACTGTGATGCATTTTATTCTGGGAATCATAGTCATGCTTTGGCAGGGAATGTCACAAGGCCATGAACCTGCATCTCAGCTTACGGTGGAGAAATCTCACCAGTGGCAGATGATCTTATCCACTGCCATGCAACTTCTTGAATCTTTCAATCAGCCTCTGCAGGAGGGATTTTTCCTGCTGGACAGTGACCTAGAGCAGGTGCAGGCAGCTGCCTGGCAGCTGTTTGTAGTGCAGGTGCCTCACAGCTCCCCGCCTGCCACCCAGTGTGCTGAGTCAGCGTTCTGCTCCAGCACCCCCAGGGCAGCCATACAGAGGGGGGAGAGGCTCTGAGCCTTTAAGAGAACTACACTCCCCACCCCCACCTTCAAAAGAAGGAAATTTCGTTTCCTCTTGCAAGTGGTTTTATTTTTCTTGTTCCTTTCATGGCATGACAACAAAGTGGAGGTCAGATAACAATTGGTTGAATTCTTGGTGGCAATTTCGAATTCCCTGTCTCAGCTGTTGAGTGCTGACCTATGCTATTTCATGTACTGGATGGGTGAGTTACCCCATTTTCCTGTAATTTCTAATTATGGCTGTCAAACACCCTCAAGTGGTCATGTAAATGAAACTGTGAGCACAACCAGGACGTCACAGCAGATGTTTCTCTGAAGCAGCAGCCTGTGGGGGCTGGTTCCTTAATGCATTCCTAATAAGCAGCTGTTGTTAGTGGCACATGGCACGTTCTGGGTGAGATGCAGACAACCCCCTGCAGTCCAAGGTCCCAGTGCTGTGGCTGGAGTTTGGTGACAGGGTCAGGAAGCCCTGCTGCTTGTGAACTCCATGGTTATGCAGTGCAAGCTGAACTGGGTTCACAGAGTGTAACCACAGGCAAGAAGTCAGCAAGGGGCTTTGCTGACCATGGTACAGGGCAGGGTTTAGCCAGGTAGAGAGGTTTGCTAAATTTATGGTCAAAGGAAAATAAATCTGAAGCTTTTCAGCAAAATGCCCATAGTGCTCAAACCTGGAGCTTGACTTCAGTGCTGCTCCTGCCCTGAGGCTCAGTTGAGTGCTGTTTGCACTGTCTGTGTGTCCAGCTCTGCAGCTATTGCAAAGCTCCTGTGCTGAGAAAAGTGATGATCCTGGGTTTCTGGTGTCTGAATATACTTGATTCAAGACCTCTGAGTTCTTGCAGTTATCTTAAAGGCACAGAGTAGTTGAATTTAGCCTCACAGAGAAACGCATCCTAATAAGTTTTTAATACACTGATCAAACTCTGTCTTTAATAACTATTTACAGCAGACACTTCAAACTTTTTTGGCATGGCCACAGCTACTGAGTTTCTGCCAGAACCTATCCCCTGACAATTCAAAACTGCCTTCCTCTTTACAGCCTAAATGTGTTCCTGGATGGTTCATATCCATTTGTTCAGATGCCAAGACTGCCCTTTCAGTTAAATAGCTCTTCCCCTTCTCTGGGACCCATTCCCTTGTGTTTATACCAAGTAATCATAAAATTCTTCAGTTTACTGTAAGGCATGCTGATCTGTTTTCTAGGCAACGCTATCATGGCTTTTTAAAGGTTCTCACCTCCTTTTTTGCAAATGAGTGCTTACTGTCTGTGATGTTGTTAGTTCTCTGGAACAAAAGACTAAACCTGGTATTTATTATGGACACCACTATAGCCTTAGATGTAGAAATTTTCTTTTTAGGTTAATATATTTTGCTTCTTCATTCTGTTTCTACTTCGATAGCCTGCAGAATTTTGCCATTTTTATCCTGAAAACAGTGACTGGTGCTGTCCCAGACTTCGTATCTTGCCAGCATGTTTAGATTTGCTTGCAACTGCAATAGTTTCAGAAACAAGTTGGAGGCATGCACTGCCCAAGTCTAAAACCAGGCTGTTGTAGATGAGTGGTGTTTGTCAGGGAAGTGAGGTCAGCTTGGATGAGGACTGGCAGAAGAAGAAAATCACTTTATTCATCTCTTCTTTCTTTGCCATCACATTTTAAAACCTTTAATAAAGGAGGGGAATGACAGATTTGTATAAAGACCATAGTGAGAGAGCCCAGCAGTGAGCTGCTTCTTTGCTTCTTACCTCCATTTATTCTGCTAGATTTTCATTTCAGATTGATTTAAAGAACACTATTTTTGTTTTGTAGTTCTCTCAAGCTCCTAATTCTTCGGCTGCTCTTCCCCCTAGATTTAATTCTTTATTAATTTCAAAGATATTTATCTCTCAGCCTCCTCATAAGAACATAGGCAAGAAAAATACCTACTAAATCCTCATATCTAGTCCCCTTACCATGGGCAGTTACAGCTTCATGCAATACCTTTCCTAAAATACCTCATTACATCCTAAAATATCCTTGCTCTGATTAACTGGTCATTGCAAACATCACTCTTCTAAAGCTTAGAAACCACCAGCACCAGATGGGTCTAGTGCTTACATTATGCTTAAAAAACTCTCCCTAGTACTGCTAAAACTCTTTTCCATTGGTTCACTTCACTGGTGTCCCATGGTCCCCCAAGGGACCATCAACATTCACATTTTCTCCATCATTTGTCCCAATAGGCTTCTGCATCGATAGTGCCTCCCATCAGTGGGTTTTACTACCAAACCTCTACTCTTGCCAAAGCTGCTGATGAAAACACTAAATGACTGACACCAGGCTGATCCTTGAGGTGCCCAGTGTATCCTCACAACAGCTGGAGACTTTTCTTTCAAGGAAAAAAGACAGTTCCCCACAAACAAGTAGCATAAACACCTTAAATTCTCATATTAACCTCTGTATTTTCCAGTTAATAAGTGTTTCTATATGACAAAGGATCAAATGCTTTCTGGAAATAGTGTTACTTTGTATTTCTTTCCATGTCTTTAGTTATTCTTTCCTTCAATGATTATTCAAAGAACTGGGATAAAACTAAATGGTGACTAGTTGCTCCAATTATTTTTCAGTTCTCAATTTTGTCTCTTTTTCCCTAAAATTTAGGTAGTACATGTGCTCTTCACCACTAGCTCAACAATAAATTTAATTTTAAAAAACTTCCTAACATCTTTTCAGTTCAGCGTGCTGGTTATTTCAGTGTTTGGAGTTGGAACATCCATTCCTCCAGCCTGAGCACATTATGATAATTTTCTATGCTATGGACTTGGAGGCAGGAGTTGCCATTTCCAGTGCTCATGCCAAGCTGTCACAGCATCATCCTCCTCTTCTCTGTCATCCTCCTCATTGAAAAATGAGGCAAGGAATTAGGTCCTAACCCCAGCCCCACTCCATATCTGCTTTGCTTCTTTCTTTATTAACCTCACTGAAGATTACTCGACTATTTGTTTCAATTTGTCTTAGGGTTAGCACAGCTTGCCTTTTGACAAGCTACCTTTTAGACATGCATTACCTAACCTTCAAAATGTATCTTTCTTTGCTAATTAGTTTCTTTTCCTGGAATTTCTAAGGTTTCTATTCACATCTTTTTTTTTTTCCCCCAAGGCTTTTTTTGGGAAAATAGGTAATGGAGGTAGAATGAGTTTGTTATTCATTGATACAGAGCTGAAAGTATCCCTGGAATTTCATTTATCTTGTCAAGATACTTCAGAAAATTTACATCTTTGTCCAAAAAAAAATTCGAGGTTTGCCCCACAATTAGTTTGAACTTCTTCAGTCTAGTTAACTTGTTAGTAGTTTCTTTAGCTTTAAAAAAACTTTGTCCATCTGAAATATGCATTAAAACCCAGGTTCAGAAACATGTTTATTCATATTCTCATTTTATTTAAATTGAATTGACTGTTGGTCATTGAAAGTAAGGTTATTTTCAGCTCTTCCTTGTCTTTACCAAAACCGTGTTTAAAATAGCTTAGCTATTTGAATCAGTAACTTGTGGACTGTCAGCTGTATATACCTCAAGCAATGTCCAGCCTATGCCATTCATATTAACACCTATTCTCCAGTCTGTCTGCTGTACACAGTAGTTGTGTTGAATTTATTAATTAATTAGATCTAGTTCATGTCAGTGTGCCATGGTTTGATGTGTTCTGGCTGAAGAACAGGTTCTACAAAGAGAAGTTAACATTAAATTAGAAAGATGCAACCCTCCTCTCTGACAGCATTCGAAATAAACATTTTCAGTGGTTAAGCCTAGCACGTGAGAAAAGTGCATTTTGGGTATGGGCACGGCGTCAGACAGCCTGGCAGGGTGGTCGTGGTCCTCAGCACGGGCGCTTGCAGCCCCTCTGTCGTCCCTGTGGTCCTGGGGCGTGGGCCCCAGCTGACACACAGACCTCGTAACACCCATCCTGTGGCACAAAGACACTTCCCAGAAAACTCCCGTGGGTTGTGACACAGTTCTCGTGTTATTTTAGATACTTCAAACAGAAAAAGAGAAGAAAAAAATTGTTAGATCCCAGGGCCTTTGGACACCACGGGCTGTGATACAGTGTAAGTGTAACTTTTGACATGCATTCCTGTGGTGTCCTTCCAGCTGTACCACCCCCCATACCTGATTCATTGTAAAAAAGTATTTTTATCTCTTGTCGCATGTGATTTCAGTTTACCCACTCTTCATCAGTTAGTCATCTGCCTCTGCTACAGCTATTAGCAATTTGTTGTCATGACATTTTTAAGGATTTTTTGCCCACATAGTAATTAGACCTGCATCCATTAATGCAGCAGTCCACAGCTTCCATATTTTTTCTGGACAAGGCACTATAAATATGTATTGTGTATAACCATGACTGGAACACCAGAAGTTGTGTTCTTTCACAAGAAGTCATTGGGACCCACCTTGTGAGCCACCTGCCACACACTTATAAAAATCTATGATGTTCTTACATTATCCTTGTTCTCCAGCTAATATAGTTGTTGTACTAAGAAATTATTCATAGAATTGCATTAATCTCAAAGTTTAATTATCGTGGCTAATGATCAAAACTTGGAAGTTAAATGCTCCCTAGATGATACAACCCCACACAGAATTTCTGTCTCTATCAAATCCAAGAATTCTCTATCCAAACATGAATCCAACACGAGGTCTGAAACAGGTCCCCTTAGCGTAGTAAAATTTCTCTTACAGTTGATTTAACTGAAGTAGATTGCACTATCATTGCTATTCTTTTCTACTTATTTACAGTTTAACACATTTCTTGGAATAACATTACTTCACTTTCTCAATTGTTTCCATCTTTCTGAACAATTCATGTTCTATAGTGCTTGTCTTTGGATATAGCTGTCAGTCACCCCTATTTCTGTTATATCCAGCTTCACATCTTGCAACAGCTGATCAAATTATTCCATTTTGCTGCCTAAGCACAACTAGCAGGCATCAAAATGTCTGCTACCTGTCTACTCAGCCAGTCTTCTCTCCATGACCATAACACCTACCTTGCTACCACTTTCCACAACATTATTTTCTTTATCGTTACTGTCCAGTCACTGAATGTTTGGTCTTCTTTTTTCCTTTTCTTAAAATCAGCATGTAAAATACACATATCTCTTTATATGTGTATATATGTATATTCTTACCAAATTTGGCATCAGAAAGTCCAGGCTCCAATAAGTCAAATGGCCATAATTGCATCATGTCTTTAATATTATCACAGGAATGCAGTGGGAGGTTCTCCTACTTTTTCTCCCCCTTAGCACCATCTGTAAATGTTCTTAATCATGTGGAGAGATTCAGACTCGTCTACATTACCAAGTAAGATGATGTAAAATCAGAGAGTAAGTAGATTAAAGTAGCTACTGCTGAAGCCTCTCTCATCCTCATCACATGGGGCTTTAGGGTTTTACTTCAAATCAGAATAGTTCTGTTTCCCAGACCAAATGCCCCCATCATATTGTTTGAAGGTTTTTAAAGGACGATTAACACAAACCTTTGCTCCTTCACTTGTGGGGAGGAGGTTGCTGGGAGCATCACATCAATGTCCTGGAGCAAGTCCACAGGGCACCTCCCTTGTACCACATGGAAGCTCACGGCACAAAAGTCCAGACAGGATTTTATCACTCCAGCTCTCTCAGAGCACTGCCCTTGAATCTTAAATTTCGTTACACTTTTCTCACTGACTGCCTCATACTCAACAGCAGTCATGTGGTTAGCAGCTATCTATGAGCACAACCAGGAATTTTCAGTCTGCCTATGTGCAAATTAACAGGCTGTGTCATCTCCTGGGGAGCCAGCTGGCATCTCTCTGGAGAGCCTCTTCAAAGGTGGACGTTGTATCTGGCAGCCTTCAAACACAGCATCAAGTAAGAAGTCCTACATGACATTTGCCTCTTTGTATTGCACAAGAACTATTTCAGGTATTATGGTTATGGAAGCTTTTCATAGTTCAAGAGCTTTCTTTTAGGCACAGGTTTTGTGATGATGAAGCCCACACAATGAGCCAGAGTTTTAAGGTCCCCACTTGGTGTTGAAGAACTTTTGGAAATGAAGGCTCCTCCAGAAATACTCTGTTTTGCATGCAGCAGAACTGTTTCTTTGGATGGAATCAGTAAATGGAGAGAATAATGACATTTGCTTCAAAATTGCACATTTCCTCCAAGCCATGATATAAATATAAATTTATTTGGGGGATTGGGGGATTATTGCCCCACTCAGCAGTGCAGTCCACATCACTTGGATCCATCTCAGTTGATGGGTGTGTAACCACTGTCTTCACTTAGGACTACATTTGACCCTGTGTCTTCAGCCACCTCCACTCAGCACTTCCTTCTTTCCCAGCTACAAACTCCTGAAAGAGTAATCCTAATCACCAACATGGCTGGCAAAAACTCTATTCAGTTTACTGGAGATTTAATGGGTCACTGTTTTTGTAAATACCATTTAGGGAAAAATAAAAAAGAGACAAAAAACCCTCTTGCATTTTGGAACCACAGAGGTTTGAAGATTCTTGTGTGTGTGGGCATGGAAAGAAAAGAGATGGTCAGCACAGTTCCCATTCCTTTTTTTTTTTTTTTTTTTGTTCCTTTATCAGGAAACTTGCCATCATCATATTCTACACGCAAGCAAATTTGGTCTGTTGTCAGGAAAAGAATGAAGATGAGAGAGGAGTCCTGCCAGCGGGAATTTCTCAGCACTGGTTTCCTGCATAGCAGTCAGCTTTTTTTATAAATAGAACCTCATTTCATGCAATGATATAATATTAATCTGTCACCGTATTTGGCACAACCATAGGATCGTGAACTACTTGTTTGCTAATTACCATTTGAGCTCATGCACAGAGCACAGGCTGTGATAATATTAGCTTGGTCAGAGTCACAAGTCTGTCAGTGCCAGCAACAATTCAGTGTCTGTTTCCAATCTCTGAAAGTGTTGTATCTGCATCCTTTCATCCCAGGAGGTAAAAATCCTGGGCTCTCTCTCCTAGTATGAATAATTTGTCTTGTCACTCAAAGCCCTAAAGGAAAACCGTGTGACAGTTTCTGTTAGCTGTTCACACAAGAAAAAACTTTTTAAGAAGACAAGAAAACATATAAGGCATGTTTAACTACTGCTTATTAATTATTTTTCAAAAGCTTGAAAATCTTCACCAGACTCCAGTATGTAGGATAAAGCAACTGTTTGG
>VZRO01000515.1:0-26574 GCA_013397915.1 Daphoenositta chrysoptera
CCACTCTTCCTCTGTCTACTGTTCCTCACTGGTAGCACCCATATAACAGGCTCTGCAGGACTCCCTTGCCCTCCTTAAGGTGGTAACACCAAATACTTGGCACTGGGGACTCAGGGCTGCATGGCCCTCGGCCCAGATCCCGCTGCAGCCAGGGCAGCAGCTGGGCTGGGGCTGAGCTGCGGCGGGCCGGGGAGGGAGTCCGGCCTCGTGGCTCACCCATGAAGCTGATGGCCGCCGCTCGCAGGGGCTCCTGCGGGCTGTCCGTGTACTTGACAGCCTGGAACAGGTGCTCAGTATCTCGGCTCCTGTCCTCTGCCAGCTGGAGAGAGCGCCAGGAGGGAAGGCTNCGCGCAGCCCAGCGGGGCCGGGGCTCCGTCGGCACCCGGCTCGGGGCCGGAGGAGCCTGGAGAAGAGCCCGCGCGGCCCGGGGAAAGGAGCAGCGTGTGGGGCGCAGGCTGGCGCCCCTGGGTGCAGCACTGGACGTGGACTGACTCTAGAATTTAGACCTTACAGAACATGGTTTCACAGTTACTTTCACACATTTACAAGAGAACAGGTCTCTAGAGCTAACAGTAATTACACAGTCGGTTTTATATAGGAAAGGAGTGAACTAAAAGCACAATTTTCACATCCAAGGCATACAAATGATATGGGAAAAATTATTTCTAGAAAGGAAACTTATCTTAAGAATTTATGATGCAACCTAAGTTCCACGTGAATAAATGAAGGCCTGGCTCATTTAGAAACTTTTCAGCAGGATAGCACAAGTATTTCCACATGTAAACAGATACCACTTCTATTGGTAGTGCTTGGTCCCCCAGGATCACGTCATGCACAGCGTAGAGTACAAATGGGTCATGAGATGCAGGGAGAAAAGAGCAGCAACCTTTTTGATAGTATCATAAGGATAATAAAGCTATCAGAGAGTATGCAAAGAAGGGTGTGAAGATGATGAAAGGATAAGACAGAAAGCTATGTGTGGAACAGCTGAGGCCAATTAGCTTGTTCAGCTTGGAGAAGAGGAGACCTCATCATGGCCTGCATTTTCCTCCCAAGGGACATCAATCTCTGCTCTCTGTGGCCAGGGACAGCACCCAAGGGAATGGCTGGAGCTGTGTCAGGGCAGGTTTAGGTTGGATAGCAGGAAAAGGTTCTTCCCCCTGAGGGTGCTGAGGCACTCAACAGGGTCCCCAGGGAATGGACACAGCCCCAGGCTGACAGAGCCCAAGGAGCATTGGAACAACTCTCAGGGATGCACAGGGTAGGATTGGTGGGGTGTCAGTGCAGGGGCAGGGCTTCGACTCCATGATACTTGTGGGTCCTTTTAGCTCTGGCGAGTCTAATCCTGGACACTGGGAACAAAGACTAATACAATGCTTTGCCATGGAAATAAATGCCATTTGTAGTGCCTTCAGTTGGCTGTGCCCTCAGTTATACCACCCAGAATGTGACAAAATTCAGCTGCTATTTTAGACAGCACAAAGAGCCACCTCACTATATTAAGCATTGCACTACTTAAAGCTTCCAACAATCTCTTCTCCATTTCCAAAGGCAAACATCAGTAAACACATGTTGGAGAAGTCAAAATGAATTTCAACATTCCCAGGATACAAATTATCAATAAAGAAACAAGCAAGGATTGCGCTGAAGGCCTTTGAAAACAATTCCTAGAAAAACTGAAGTCTCTCCCAGGCAAGGCTGTAATAGCTGAGCTGCTGCACGGCTCCAGGTAGAGTGGGAAGAAGTCCACAGTGGTCATGTATAGTCTGAAATAAGGATGCAGGGTCGGACCAAAGGCTTTTCTCGGGGGGGACGATGCTGAAATCCACTGTATTCTAGCACGCTAGCATGCTAGCACTTCAGAACTCAGGTCTGACAGACAGCCTGTGCAAGGAACAAGTGAGACCTGTCTACTGCAGGACAGAATGGCAAGGGAGATGGATTAATTCAGACAAGCAATTAGTGCCTGAAGGAAACCCATGCACAGGCCCCTTTGAGTGAAATGGAAAAGCAAAGGGATTTTGGCAACAGCAGCGGAACTCTTGGAAATAGGAGTGCTTTGCAACAGCAGCTTACAAGGACTAATTGCTGCCACTGGACATTAGGGCAGATGGGAAGAAGAAGAGTTTGGGTAACGTGGGAATCCTGCCAGGAGATAGGTAGTCATCTCCTGTTTCACCACCACCTTGCAACAAGCAGAAAGGGCTGTTTGATCAACAAAAATGAAAGTAGCAAGAAAATCCTGCTGACTCCTGCTGAGACATTGACACTACGGTGCCTCTGTTACCGTCTGCCTGGGTGTGGCTGCTGCCGGCCCAGGAATAAAGACACAGAGCCCAGAGTTCAGGAAGAATGAAGCGATGTGGATATATTATTAATTTACAGAACGGTTTATATCCTTTAGTTCGCTTGAAGCTTACATGAAGGTCAGGAGGCTATTGGACCTCTGGTTAGCCACCTACCAAGTTCATTGGTTAATTCTAACTTAACACCTATTTCAAAACATTTCCCTAAAAGAATGATAACAAAGGCACAGCTGCAAGAAGTTTACAAAACGGTAACATTGTTTTGCGTTACTTGCATGGGAATGACAGGACTCTCAGAAAATGCTGCAGAGAGCTGAAGAAATTCTCTGCTGAAGCTTTCTCAGCGTCCACACCACACCTGGGGGTCACTGCCAGCTCCGAGCCATTATTCTTCATGAATTGGTACCTGTGTGAGCAACAGAAAGAATTGGAGAGTAGAGCTCCCAGCCCACCTCAAGCCTTTGCTTTCATCCTCACGACACCAGCTCAGGTGACTGGATGCCTTGTTGCAACTCTTGGGCTCCAGGAGCTGTTTGCAGCACTCATCCAGCATACGGCGTCTTGCTGGAGGAGCAGAGACACCAACTGTCAGAAGTGAAAGCAGAAGAAACACCTGCATGAGAAGCACCTGTAAGGGCCCAACCTCCCTGAGAAGGTGGTTGAGGCACAGGGTACCCAGGGAAGCTGTGGCTGCCCCTGGATCCCTGGCAGTGTCCCAGGCCAGGCTGGACAGGCCTTGGAGCAGCCTGGGATAGTGGAAGGTGTCCCTGTCCATGGCAGGGGGTGGGACTGGATGGGCTTTAAGGTCCTTTCCAACCCAAACCATTCTGGGATTCTAGGATTCTGCTGAAGGCACTATTATCTATAATGAGAGGTCTTTTCCACAAGCTCCATCATAAACTGCTGTCCCCTCTCCCAGGCTACCCCTCTGTATCTAATTACAGCCACTCTGCCAGCCACACCACAGCTCCCTTTGATACGAGCTGCCACTCTTTGAGCAGCATTGGGCTAAATGGCCTCCAGAGTTCCACTACTCTACAGCCTGTTCTTTAGGCAACTTGGAGTCCTGTGCATCCCAGAACCAGCCCAGGAACTGGTGATGCTTGTAGATTTCCATTAGCTGGTTTCAAGTCATTCATGACTAAATGGAAGTCAGGCCAAGTGAGTATTCCGTTCTTGCGGGAAAATGGTGAGACAGCTAATTGGGGAATGTTTGGCACAGGTTTAAGTTCTCTTGGACAAAACCTCTCTGTGGAAGAAGGAGCCAGGCCCTAATGTCCAAGCTGATCAAGTTGTTCCAGATGATCCCATTCCACAGTTACACTTCCTAACCTGCTGTCTCTAAGGGTGATGGTGCTTTCTGCATCCATCTGTATTCTGTCTGCCTTTCACATCCCACTGGTACCTTTGGCTCCAAGCCAATTCTGCCACAAAACTGGAGGCAAAAGTACACAAGGCTCATGACCAGACACTCAACTGGACTAGAGACTTTGGGTCAGCTCTTCACACTGCAGCTTATTGTACAGGACACAGGAAGGCTACAGCAATTCAGCCTAATGCCCCACTATGATAGTGGGAAAATAAACCTTATTCCTGCCCTCACTTCTGTCTTTTCTATTTGGGCTGTCTATTCTTCAGAGCTAAAAGGTACCAAGGGTAAAGGATCCAGCACAGCAGCTCCTCATTTTGTAGAGGGCCTCCAGTACAAAGACAACTAAACCTTGGGTTAG
Source organism: Daphoenositta chrysoptera (assembly GCA_013397915.1). Lineage (NCBI taxonomy): Eukaryota > Metazoa > Chordata > Aves > Passeriformes > Daphoenositta > Daphoenositta chrysoptera. Next base: position 4,037 of record VZRO01000515.1, read on the forward strand.
TCACAGTTTTTCAAAGGCAAAAGAGCAAAACAAGGTATTTTAAACAGTGCCAAAAACTGATAGAAACCCCAAATGGAGAATTCTATTTCTCCGACTGAAAAACACAAATGAGGAAGTGACTTTGGATCTCCTTTCTTTCCCAATATCAGACAATATGAATATAAACATCAACAATTAAATACTAACTCTTCTTCCAAAGACACACCAATTTAACATCACAAATGCTGGTAGCTTTTCAAGGCAGAGAATGGTTTTTAAGAGGGCTTACCCTGCTCCGGCTGCTGCTCTAGGATTTCAGCTGCACTCATTTTATTTTACTGGAAATCTCTTTCAGAAGGCCTTTCAAATCAGAGAGCTTAAAAAAAAAAGGTTATTTTTGTATATTCCATCTAGCTGAAGGAAACCAATGCTAATGAGTAATGTAAGTAATGAGTAATTGCCTCTTCAAATATAATACCAAATGCAAGAGTGCTCGAAAAAACACTCCCAATTATCGTGTTCGTCAGGGCAATTAATGCAGCGAGCCCTGGTGGCTCTGTATTTTAGCGACTTAACCAGCAGTTACCAGAAGAGAAAAGCAAGAGGTGGGTATTTATTTTTAGGAGAGAATTAAGGTCAGTAGATCTCCTTTCAGTTTCAAGAGCAGCATCACTGGCCACAGACTCACCCACCATTTCCCTTTCAGTCTGGGAAGCAAGCTCTTATTTTGCAATCTAAATTATTTGACAGCAATCAAAATACTTTGAAGTATATGTGGGTCTTTTCACCTGTGAGCTTCTCAAATGTCTGTTCTTCATATCAAAGCCACTGCCCACTTCAGAGGCCAAATATATAATTCAACCAAGCCTCAGCAAACACCCATTGTGAAGGTCTTTTCAGCATCACAGTCATAAAAAGAGTATTTGTATGACAATTCTGATATTCTACTCTTTGGTAGATTGGTAGCTTTAATTGCTTCATTACCCCATGCCTGCAGCATCAGAAGCTAAACCTGACAGAACCTTTGGGAGGGGACATGTCTAGTGTGTGACACGCCTTCTTCCCATTGCTGTTTCAGTGTCACACAGGCGAATGTTGCCGTTCTATTCTAAGATAGAAATTGCTTTTATTCTATTCCATCCCATAAGCAATACTGAGAAACGCTCCTCCAGTGCTAAGCAAGTGTCTTTCTGCTTCGTTTTCCAGCACAATATGAAGCTCTTGTGGCTTGGAAGGGACCTTACAGCTCCCTGTGTTCCACCCCTGCTGTGGGCAGGGACACAGGTTGCTCCAAGCCCCATCCAGTCTGGCCTGGGGACACTTCCAGGGATGGGGCAGCCACAGCTTCTCTGGGCACCCTGTGCCAGGGCCTCACCAACTTCACACCCATGAATTTCTTCCCAATATCCCCCCTAAGCCTGCTCTCAGTTCATTCCCCTCTTGCTGCACGCCCTGCATTCCCACCTATGGAATCCAAGCAGCATGGTAAAAAAGCCCAATTAAACTGGGGTCCCCATGACAGTAACAGAGACTGCACGTGACTCTGGGAGGCTCATTTTCCTTGCCACGGCTCACCCCCTGCTTTACCAGAGACAATCACGTTCCCCAGAGCAATCTGAGAAAGAAGTACCTTTGCATCCAGTTGTCTAAATCGATGCACCATCCTAAAAGCAGAAGAACATGGAGCAAAGGGATCAGTCTGGATACCAAGGAAAACTTGGCTAACTACCACGCCCCAACTCCCCCAGTGTCCCATCCTCCCCAGGAGGCAGGGCTGTGTGTGATTGGCATCATTTTTATTTCAAGTACACGAACTAATATGTGAATCATTAATAGCAGGATGCTATTCCATTTTTCTTCTCATGACACTTTTGCTTCCAGTGCAAAAGAGATGGTTTTGGTATTTGTTTGGATAAATGCTAACGTGTCTCTGGGTAGTCTTAACCTAAACACTTATTTGTGGACAGCAATGTTCATGCCTATGGATATGGAAGGGCCTGGTTTTTCCTGCCCATTCCTATCAGCTGTCTCTCTTTGATTAAGGCTAATACTCAAGCTGCTGCAAGTTAGCAAAGTTAAGCAGACAGAGTAGGTTCTCTAGCAGTGTTCTCTTTTCTTGCTTTCTGTTTCTTTTTTCTCTTATATTATTACTCTGAAAACACTGAGACAGATCCCAAAGACAATGTTTTCATGAGCTGGCAGCTCATGAAAAGCAACATCAAAGTCTAAGTCTCCGAGCTTCAAATACCAAGATTCCAAAGAGCCTTTTCCCCTCCTCAGAGGTCTTTCCTATTCATGCTACTAAGTATAGCTCTCCATCTGGATTACTGCTGTGGGAATGGCTGATATTCCAGGCCTAATGGCAAACATTCTCTGCTAACTGTATAATCACAGAATCGTTTTGGTTGGAAAAGATCAAGTCCAACTGTTCCCCACTCACTCGTGTCCCCAAGTGCCACATCCACACGGCTTTTAAATCCACCGCTGCCTTGGGCAGCCTGTTCCAGGGCTGGACAACTCTTTCGGTAAAGAACTTTTTCCTAATATCCACCCTAAACGAATGCTACAAGAGGTGCCAGCTATAGCACTGCTTCCCAGGATGAGATCTCAAAACACCACAGGAAGACATTTTCTTCTCTGCAGCAGACAAAAAAGCACCACCGTTTCACTTCAGGAATAAAAAGCACATTTATGCTGAGTTTATTTATTTACTTATAAATGTTTGTAAACATTTAGAGCTGCTGGAAACTCGCCTTCACTAGAAATGTTCCAAGAGAAAATTAAGAGAATGAAGACAAAGAAGGGCAGACTTACTCTTCTGATGAATCATTTGCTTTTGTATTGATTTTGACAAGGTAATTTTCCTTCATGACAGCTTCCCATGCCAGGATTTCACTGTCCTCATTTCTTGAGCCTGGGAAATGTATTTGAAGAAAAAATGGTTAATTTGTCTTTCCGAAGCCAAGATGCAAAAAGGCTGGGTCATTGTGTGCATTCAGAGGTTAACTGTTCCCTTTTCCACATCCTGAGCACTCGCAGCCCCACTGCCCACCCGTGGCACAGCTCTACCAGAGATGACACCAATACCTTTCACTGAATGCTCCTGCAACCAGAGTCACTCAAAAATACAAAACATGAGCAAACATAAAGCCTAAAACCTTCAAACACATGAAAACCCCCTAAACAAACAAACAAACCCCCAAAAACCCAACACACAACAAGCTCCAAAAAGTCTTTCTGGACTTTTTTGAGTCTTGGTTAACACAGATGCCTCTGCTTCAACAGGTACAGGATATTCCAGCATGTTCCCATCTGGGTTTGAGCTTTCTGTTTGTTTCTACATTATCCCATACTGGACCACTAAGAGTAACACATGTTAAGAACCATGATGTATGATTTTTCATTGAACTGGAACACTCCAGAACGATGAAGACTTGTCTTCTCCAAAAAGCATTTTGTGGTGATGCTGTGAACTCAAGAGTGATACAGAGCAGCCCACTTTGAGGCATAAAAGTCCTCCAGGGTAATACTTCAGCATTTTATCCTGTTCCAAGAGGACAGCATAAACCAGAGAGGTTTAAATAAAGAAATAAAAGTAACTGAGACAAAAGAAGCCCAGAGCTGGCAAAAGGCTGAAGATCCATTTCCTCCATCCAGTGCTCCTCTGACCTCACACAGCCCTCAGCTGTTCTCCCACATTCCAACAAGCATTTGAGCACCCAAATGCCAACCATTTCCATGAGAGTTAAATGGGGAAGGGAAGATTTTACAATAGTCAATACATCAGTGTGCTTCCTCCATGCAGCTTGCAGTTCCTACCATCAGCAAAACCACTATCATTTTCTGGCTCTAATTAATCCTCCCATCCTTTCAGAGCTGCAACATCAACTGTGCATCATTTGAGCAGGAATATCTGCCATCCAGCAGCATCCCCAGCAAGGAATCCACACGGTGCTCTGGACAGCCAGAATGATTTAGTGCTAAGCAGTTTTATACTCCAAAGCAGGTTCTTCCTCCTAAACTAGTAACAAATCCAGCCTGAGCTGCAGGGCAACAGGCAGCTTGCTGATGGATGGGAACAAGCCTGTCAATTAACTCAACTTACCCTCTCCCAGCTGAGAAAACACTACATTTGTTCAGGGAGGAAAGCTTGTTACAACAATTCCTATCTGTGTCCTCTGACAGAGAAATTAAAGGAGAAATAGCTAGAGAACTGACTTGCCGCATTTTTGAAGCGGTTTGCTCATTTGGCTACAGCCAGAGGGCCAGGAAACTGTTTATTCTCTTTCAGTCACTCCATAGCAAGTAGAACGAATTACAAAGAAGCCAAACCCACAACCTTGCAAAACTGGGGAACAGCACAGGCACAGCCTTGAAGAGTTAGGATTAATGTGAAGTCTTAACTGATTTACATACACGAGGCAATTCTACCTCAAAATAGCTTGGACAAGAAAGCATTGGATAAATCTCCCTTGAAAACTTGAACCTTACTGAAGAGATTTCCAGCAGCACAGAGGATCTGCATGACAGAGGTCTACACTGCCCTTGGAAATTTCCCAGCACAGCACAAAATGCTTGGAACAAGCACAGGATGCCATGGAGGAACTGCAATGCACCTGCTGCAGAGATGACTTCCCGGCAACAAGGAAAAATCCAACTTACAACAAATCGATGGTTCTTTGCTTTCTTTGTTACAGCAGCACTTGAAGCATTTCCTCATCACCATGAATATGTAGGCAAAGATGACAAAGGGGAAGGGGATGGTCAAGCGACTGCAGTATTCCTGGACCAGGAAGTAACGCTGGAACTTCCACACCTGGTCGTTGTTCTCTTGCACTGACCCAACAGTGTAACTAGTGGGAAAGAGAGAGCACACCCAGGATGAGTTATTCACCGAAGAGCTGCACCAGAGCCAAGCACCAGAGCATTCCTCTGCTGTCCCAGGACATGGTTTTATATTCACAGGATCCAAGAGTGGGTTGGGAGGGACCTTAAAGCCCACCCCCCACCCCATTCCACTCTCTCACATGGGCAGGGACACCTCCCACTATGACAGGCTGCTCCAAGCCCGATCCAGCCTGGCCTTGGACACTTCCAGGGATCCAGGGGCAGCCACAGCTTCTCTAGGCACCCTGTACCAGGGCCTCCCCACCATCACAGCCAGGAATCCTTCCCAATATCCCATCCATCCCTGCCCTCTGGCAGTGGGAAGCCATTCCCTGTGTCCTGTCCCTCCATCCCTTCTCCCAAGTATCTCTCCAGCTCTCCTGGAGCCCCTCTAGGCCCAGGAGGGGACTCTCAGGTCTCCCTGGAGCTTCTCTTCTCCAGGTGAGCACACCCACCTCCCCCAGCCTGGCTCCAGAGTAGAGGGGCTCCACAGCCCTTGGAGCATCTCCTCTGGACTGACTCCAGCAGCTCCATGTCCTTTTGATGCTGGGGGCCCCAGTCATTCGAAAGGTGATTTTTATTGACTAGGAGGTTTATTTGGTTTGTTCTCCTTCTCAAAGAGTAATTTGCAAATGGGAAGAACTAAGACAGCAGAAAAATAAACTCTTCAAGTTACAAATAAAGTGGAAAAATCTGAACAGAGAGAAAATACTCCATGTACTTTCACTACCTCAGCTCTAGGCAATCTTCTTCTAACCTAGACATATAAGACCAGGATGCTTCTTCACAAGATACTGTATCTTATTAATTTACCAAATAACTTCTTTCTTAGGAAAAAAACCCAAACCAAAACTAGAACACCTACAATAAATTGAAAAGCTCCTGCGATTTTTAGCGGAGGCATTAAGAATATTCCAGGCACGGATCAAACCCACGGCACTAAGCACAATGAACCCAGCAAAGCAACAACCACACGACCAAACAGCTCCCAGGCTGCCTGACCTTTCAGTGTGACATTAAATGGCAGATGGATGCTCCTGAAATGCCTCTGCTGACAGCCTACTGGACCTTTACATGAGATAAATGAAAACCTTCACCTGGTGAAAATTCTCTTTTTGTTTAAAAGATAAATAGAACTGGAAAAAAACAGGGATCTTTTACTGGTGTAACAGCAGAAACTAGAGCATTTACCATTAGGTGCTGTTAAAGTAAGTGTTCTAGCAAGTATTAAAGATTTTTTAAGGTAGACCTGACTTACTGCTACGCTTTCCTTTATTACTCTGAGGTACTTGCACCCTTTCTAGGAAGTATGAGCATGGTTGTCTGTCCTGGCAGGGTCAGGAAAACACAGATGTGCTGCACCAGTCCTGGCTGTCTTGCCAAAAATCACATTTCCGACTGTCTTTAGAGCCCAGGTGGGAGAGGAAGGTTCAGAGCTGAGGGGAGAGCAGATCCTAAATCTGAGGCATTCTGAACACATCACATGCAAACATCTCATCTCAGGCCAGGAAACACTGGCAGTGTCGTTCAGATGGGAGATCCTCTTGAGGAGCACCAAGAGTCCTGTCAACACTCTTGTTGCCAAAGCAAATACCTGCCAAGGTACCATCAAAACACAATAATAAACCTAGTGGTCCTCAAGAAGGGTGGCCAAAGGTTTTGAGTACTCGTTATGTTGTAAGTGAGTTTGAAGCAGAAAAGGAGCAGGGCCGAGAATGGGAGCAGAGCCACAGCACTAATCCAACTGCATTCCCAAGTGAGATAGGAGGGCAACACACCCCCAGAGTCTGATATGGAGGACTTCCCATGATTAACTCAACTCTGTGTCACAGCTTGCAGTGGAAAGAACAATGATTTCTGGAAGAAGCTGAGGAAGATGTTCCCTGCTCTTGCTGATCCAGAGGTGATGGTACTTTTCAAGACAAAGTCCTTTTCTACGTCCCAAGGGGACGTGGGGCCCATTGTGTGTGGTCTAAGCCAGAACAATAAATGTCAGGTCCCTCAAAGCAGTAACAGACCTATCCTCAGCACACAGCAGTTCAGGTTAATAAAGCCACAGTGTCCTGAAGAGACAGTGATAGAAACTCATTTATTCACTCCACCAAGGTCACTTGGGCAGCAACTCACACTTGGGAAGGCCCTGACCCAGCACCACCCCCTGCGTGACCCACGGGGGTTCCGCACCAAGCCCACCATGCAGAGGATGCTTAGAGATGGAGTCGAAGGACAGTCAGCAGTCCCTCCCCAGGACACTGCACCAGTTTCCACCAGGCTGCTGACAGAGAACCAGAGGCAACAGCTAGCTCCCTGCTCTTTTCTAGCACTCCACTCCCTTTCTCAGAGATAGGCCAGTACAGAGATGCCCAGGAAGCCATTGCTCCTTCATTACATACCCGAACATGGCCACGAGCAGGTTCACGAGGAGGATGTTAGTGGAGAGCATGTAAATGCACACGAGGGGAATGGTGATCCACTCTGGGAAGCGTGGTTGGTTGTTGGCATCCAGCTCCACGCACAAGGGCTTGGACTCGTTCCCAGAAAAAGTGCAGTGGTCAAAGTTGTATGTTGTACCTTGAGAGGGTGAGAGGGGAGGGCAAACAGTGAGCTCCTTGTTCTGCTGGGCCCAGCCCCAGCTCCTACCCTCATCCCTGGGGTCTCTTCCTTCCCTGCCTCCCCATCAGGCTTGGAGGCAAGGGGTCAACACAGGGCTGGACAACCTCTAGAGGGACAGAGCCTTCCCCCCACCCAGGAGAGAGCCCCCCAGAAGATAAATACCATCAATATCATCAGGGTACTGGCCAAACATGGCCAGGTAGGGCTCGTAGATGACCGACCGGAAGATCCACTCCCAGCGGTGCTCGTTCTTCCTCAGGATGCCTTGCCTGGCCACACCAAAGGCCACCATCCACACAGCAAAGAGGAAGAGGAAGAAGAAGACATCTATCATCTGAAAAAAGACAACAGGCACCAGTGCCCCACTGTAGGTCTGTTGCAAGCCACATGAGGCTTTTTGTTCCCAATTTCACCAACACACACGGTAATAGTTGACCACTCCCATGCAGGGAACTTCAACAATGTTCATGCAACCATAAAAGCAAGGCATGTTTCACAATATAGGATATCCCCCTGGCATCAGACAGGCTCCACAAAAGCCAGAACCAGGTACAAGGACTGTGGCTGCAGCCAGGTGTGAGGTGAAAGCTTCTGGAAATGCCACTCTGGGTGGCTTCCAACCAGCATTTACAGCCCAGACACTCTGGCCTGTAGTTTCATGCATTTCTAGCACTGTATGAAAGGCTCCTCACCACCCTCTTCCTCATCACTCATGTGATGGATGCAGTGGAGGACCAAAATCCTCCTCCTGTACCATCTATCATCACTGTCTTGTTTGGGGAACACTCACGTGAGCAACAGAAATATCACTGAAACATTTGAGACATGGAGGACAAAAGCTACCAGGAAAAACAAAAAAACCAAAAAAAAACAAAAGCTACCATTTCCTTTTCTGTTCTTCAGCCTGATGCTTATTCTTTCCCTTGGCACAGAAAAATGCCCTGCTCTTAACTGGGTTCCATTTAAATCTTAATTCATCCTGTTCAGCAGATTTAACTTGCTGCCATTATCAGAACGCGGCGATTTCACTCTTAAGGGGACAGGAAAGAGAAAAGGAAGTGTCACATCATTTATTTAGACACTCTTGAATAGCTGCCAAATCTTACCATCCTCTGCAGCATAATAATTTTGGGTCCTAGATTCCTGCTAACTGTGAAAATATGGATGAGCCTCAGGGTAAAAACTATGTAGTCCAAACAGAAAATTACTCTCCCGGAATACCAAGAGCTTTCATCAGAGTGAAGCCTGATGGAGACAGTAAAAGAAAACAAAGAGAAGCCCTGGGTGAATCATGCAGAAATCAGGTAAAAACACACTGAAACACTGAAATGGGGATTGCAAAGTGAGTAACTGGAAAGCAGAGCAGAGATATCCTGGCCCCCCTGCCCTCCCCCATCTAATGATAGGTGACAGAAATGGTTAATCAACACCTTGTTTACACCTTTCTGCCTTACATGCATCGTCCCTGCATTTTCTCTTATCCTTAAAACTATTAACAGGAAAAGCATTTGTACCTGGAGCGACTCCCACAGCCCCCCACAAGCACCACAGTGCAACAACCACACCCCTGCACTGAGGCAACGAGGACTAAGTAACAGCTGACTGAACAACTGCTTTGAAAAATGCATTTCCATTGTTTCATTGCCATGGTTTTTAACTCACCCCATCGTGTAAAACAGCTTCTGGGAGATAATGACATTGTTAGGCTGCTGTAGGGACAATCACAGTCCCCTTAAATACAACACAGAACCCAGATGGTCATACTAAATAGTCAATAACAGAAGCCACAGAAAATCCCAAGGATCTCCTGACTTTTTTTTCTTTTAAAGTCAACACTTGGCAGTATTTGGGGCCTTCATAAAGAACAGGGAATTTCATGAACACATTGCTCCCCAAAATTTCATTCCAGGTTCCAGTCAAAACCCACCAAGGAAGCAAAGTCATAACATGGACACAAGGGAAGGCACTACTCACCTGAACACAATCCCTGCTATGAAGTAGAAGATGGCAAGGGTATCCATAACATTCCACAGGTCTGAGAAATACTTGCTGCCATTCATGTACCACTGGAAAGGAAAAATAACAGAAAGTAACCCCCACAGCACAGTTTCCTTACCCAGTTCACTTTTTGTCACACAGCAGGTACACCAGAGTTCAGATGTCTTTCAGTCTCCCCTAAAAGTGGGGTTTCATGTATCCAGCAATGCCACAAGTTACTGGCAACCCGTTTTTTGGGGTCTTGGTGTGACCCACAAAACACTGCGTGAAAATGGGGGTCACGGTTTAAGGGTAGCTGATGTATCCTGGCTTCTCTCCCTTCACACACAGCTCATTCACTAATCTGCCCCTGGCCACAGCCACATGCTTTGGATCCAAGATGCAGATCTCATCTACTCTTTTAATTACACAGCTCTCTATTTCTGAACTGCAAGTCTAGTGAGAATCTCTGCTCATTCCCAGATTGACTGGCACCAGCAGCCTGGATCCAAAGTCTGTGCAAGAACCAACTTCTAGAGTCAATTCAGAAGTGGCTCGTAAGGACAAGAAACTTAATCAGGAGAAACCTCTGCCAGGCCTGGAGAAAGACACTGTATCCCCAATCATAATTCTTTTTAATTTCAACCTCTGCCAGGCCTGGAGAAAGAAACTGCATCCTCAATCACAATTCTTTTTGATTTCAATTGTCATTGAAATAATCAAAGCTTCAGGGAGTACTGCCCAGGGAATCTCTAACTGGCATATCCAAGGAAGGCAATTCTGCCCTTAGTACTTCTATAGGAAACAGAAATCAAGGGGAGTTTTCTCCCAGGTGCTGTCTCTGCCCAGTAGCTCCCTAAATCAAACAGAACATCTGCGACTGAGGTGCAGGTCAGCCCCCCAAATTCCAAGCAGTTCCCACTGCTGAGAGTTAAAGTGCACAGAGGTTCTGTCCAGATTCCTTCTCCACTGGAGAAAACAGGGCTTTCCTTCACACCCCACCAGTCCACCCACTCACCTGGCTGGAGGCTACCTCCATGTGCCTAAGGAGACAGCAGGGAAAAGGCCTCTCTGATTTCACTATGGCCCCGACAGCTCTCAACGGGACCAAAGAGCAGCTCCAGCTACTTACAGCTCCCTAGGACCATCAGAAGTGAAAACAGGGCTGAGCCAGTGGCTTACAGGTCACAGACTGCTCCACACCAAGGGCTGATTTCTCCCCCAGAACCGGTTATCCGACTGCAGCAGCTACAGTGGGACCCCAGGCAAGCTACTCTTATTTTGCCTTGGATGAGGAAAACAAAATCTGAGATATCCCTCTCCTTTTTTTCTTTAAATATATAGGACACAGACAGAATTTTGATGCAGAGTTAGACCAATGCATCTATGGTCTATCTCAGGGGAAGCCAGGGAGGAAGTTCCCTGAGAAGTTTGGAGGACAGGGACGCTGCTCTGCATTCTGCTCAATTTCTCCTCCTCAGGAAAAAAGCTTTGCAGCCAGAACACTGGCTTGAGATAACTTTAAATCTTCAATGACGTCTCTGTTTTAGCTGCCTCCACTGCCACACTGGTACAGTCTGGCCACCAGTTACTAATGAGAATTGCAGCAGTTCTACCTGCTCAGGGTAGTGAGAAAAAGGGACATTGTTAGGAAAACAAGGTTTCTATCCCTAAGGCTTTCCCCAGACTTTTGCTGGGTATACACAGGATGTGCAAGGACAGGTCCAGAGACACCAGAACCTAAATCAGCAGAAACAAACACTCCATTAGTGTTTTCATTGCAAGAAAGTCTTCTACTTTCCCCCCATTTTCTTAGCAAGTAAAGTTGCCATTAACAGGGCTCCACCTTGACTATTAAAACTGGGAAAGACCACAGTAACATGAACATCAGAAACGTCATCTGAGCTCACGTAAAAATCGTTACTGCAGGGTGAGATGATCCACCAGATCACCCACAAACGTTTGTGAGGCAACTGAGGCCTTACAGCAGAGTCAGAAAGCAGCACTGCACCAAACCCACACACCCACTGCTCTTCTGACTCCCCCAGAAGCCTCCCTCTGCTCTGACCACGGACTGGCAGAGAGCAGCTTTCCCAAACCCAACAGACTCCAGGTGCAGTGAGAAGATATCAGCTACGTGGCTGGCCATGAGGGCAGTCCCACATGCTGTTCCCACACCACAGGTAATCCAAAGCCGGTCCCCAAGTCTACACTAAACCAGCAAAAACTGTATAGATGATTAAAAGCTAAATAGAAATGCATAAAGATATGTGGCTTATTGGCAAAAAACCAAAGAAACAAACAAACAAAAAAACCCCAAAAAAACAAGGGAGGTGGGATATAGAGAAGAGAGGCAGGAATGACTTAATCCAAAGGTATGCACCAAGATAAATATGCTAAATCTAACCCTTCATTATCAACTACTTTGGCAAGCCAGGCATTCCTGGGAATACCTGCACTGGCATCAGCTTATCCTTTTGGTGCACAGACACTGCAGCTACAGGGCCACAAGCAGGAATTAAACATCAGAGGAAAAAATCCCTCACAGAGCCCTGAGCTGTCTGAACATCTGTCCTGTCCCCTGTTCCCCTGTCCCTGAGCACCAGCCTGCACTGTCTTGGAGGGGAGAAACCACAAGGCTTTGGCTCTAACACTACACTTTTTGGGGTTGCAAGCGCTGCCTACTTGTCTCACTTCATCACAAAGCAGAATGAAGACCAGCACGTAAAGGACGATCTCCAGGGCTGTGGGTTCCTTCTGGAAATCCATAAGCAACACGTAGGCGAAGAGCAACAGGAAAGAAATGTAGAAGATGACGTTCCAGGAGAAGACCACAAAGGGGGAGGTGAAGAAAGACACATAATACAAGAAGAGTTTCTTATTCTTCTCCACAGGCTTTTTCCTGAGGAATTAAAAGAGGCAAAAGGTCTCAAAGCACAGCTTTTATGCCTGGAAACATTTGTGTTCTTCAAGGTGAAAGTGAGAAGGGTGCAAAGTCTAGCTCAGGGTGCTACTTTAGAGGTAAAGACATCCTGCATCCACTGCCCTCAGGCACTCCAGTAAACTGGTACATCTTCCAGCTTGGATGGGGCTTGGAGAGACCTGGACTAGAGGAAGGAGTCCCTGCTCATAGCAGGGGCTGGAACAAGATAAGCTTCAAGGTCCCCTCCAACCCAAACCATCCTGTGATTCTGTGATCTTAAATCCAAGATCAGAGTGAAACATCAAGTGTCAAAAGCTCGTTCAGCTTTTTAATGCCTTTATTTGAGACTGACTGAACACTAGAACAGGTTCCCCAGAGTGGCTGTGAAGCCTCCACCCTTGGAGATACCCAAAACTGGACACAGTCCTGGGTAACCTGCTCCAGCTGATCCTGTTAGAGCACAGGGTTGGGGACTGGGTGATCTCCAGCCTGACTTGCCCTAAGATTCTACAGTTAATTGACTTGCTTTCCCTCTGAACAATTTTCTCACTAATGGAAAGCCAGTTGATTACCTGAATGAGATGAAACCACAGCCTATTAAAGGGAAAAAGAACAGGCACAGTATAATCTTCCAGTTCTTAGTGTCTCTTGAAATCTCTCCATACCACTGCTTGGAAAGGAAATTCTGCAGGGAAGAAGGAAACACCGTCATTTGTTCTAACAGCAACAAAATAACCTAGGAATGCTAATAGAGAACATTTGATTTGGTAAAAATAAACCCAAAACTTTGAGATTTCAATCAGAATACTTGAGATTTCTGTTTCAACAATACAGAAAGCTTTCTGCATCAGTAACAGTGCTGGCTCCTTAGTGCAGCCATCCTCCAGCTATGTGATGAGGAGTTAAAAAAGAGGCTGAGCAGGACTTGACCTGATTGATGAAACACTTATAAACCATCGCAATACATGCAATGCTCATTCCTGCCGGGTATAACATCCACACTGTGCACACCCCGAGCCATGCAAAAGCAGAAATCACTTCAGGCAGTCTTTATTACCCGGTTCATTATGATTTATAGCCCGAAGTCAAGACTTTTTCCTCCTGATTTACATCGGTGGGTAAATCAGCCACCTTCTATTTCCAGAAGAGGAGCCACACCCTTTGTTAGACCTCAAGAGGTACAGACAGTAGCCTGTACACCTTTCCTTCACTGCCATTACCTGCACACCTGGCTGGGCAATAAACTGCTGGTCTTTGGCTTCCACTGCTAGTTCCAGACAGTTGCTCCCTCCCCAGGCTTCACAGGAGTAAGTCAGCAGCTGCTCAGCCAGGTCTTCATCGTTGCTGTAGCACTCGGTGAACAGTTCTGGAAGAAAGAGGCAGCTCCACACTGAGCTTCCACTTCAATTTCCCACCAACTTGGGTGCAAAAATCTTCAGTGTAATATTTCTAACATCAAACCATGCAGACACAAGAACCCTTTTCATGTTTTCAGCACTGTAGAATGACTGTGCATCACTTTACAACCCTACTTGCACATCTTAAATTTTGATAGAGAGTTCATGTCTGGATGGAAAACCATAACACTAAATCACACAGAGAGCACTTAGCTCTGCGCTAAAAAATTGAGTAAAAAGCATTAATTTCTCTTTAAATAAATCAGTAAATCTACTTATTTTGTCCTCTTTTCTTAAATTCCATTTGACACTAACCTAATGAATTACAGTCAGTCCCATATTAAAAGTAGGGGTTGGAGAAGTCCGAATCTGATGCTTTTTCACTGGGAAATGCACTGTTCATCTGTTCACTCCTTAGTGTTTTGCTAAATCCTCAGGCCTGAGGGATGTAGATACCTTTTAAAAAGTCTATTTAAGCAGTTTGTGCTTTGTGGAATAGGAGATACTCTCAGGAAACTTTCAGCGTGGCCTTGTGCTGCACCTTATAAAATCACAGAATCATTTATGCTGGAAAACATCTCTAAGGTCAAGTCCAACCATTAACTCAGAACTGCCACGTCCACCACCAAAATCATTCCCTAAGTGCCAAAAACCAGTGTCCATCGATGGGGATTTTCCAGACGTGGCTAAATAAGGCCACGACAGAACTGGTTTGGTCCTCTGGTGACATCACCTGAAGGAGAAGATTGGACTGGAGGCCTCCAGAAGCCCTTTCCAGCAGCACTCCTGTGCTTTCCTACTCAACTATTTCCAACTACCCTTTACCTGTCCCCTGCTCTGAGACTTGGGCAGGTTTTCTGCACAGGCAAGACATAACTCCTGATGAAGTCCCCAAGGTATCAGTGCGTTGCATTTCCCTCCAAATTAAGAAGCCACAATCCTGCACCACAGGATCCTGTCATCTTATTCTAAGTAAGGCATATGATTTTGCAGTTCAAAATTTAAGAATTCAATCTACTTTTACCTGCAACTTGTTCACAACCCCCCAAAAGTACTCCTACAAAGCTGAAGGGTGGTTTTTCCCTACCTGAGTATTACCAGTACTCAATATGGAAAGTTCTCCCTTTTCCATATTCTCCTTCCTGTTTGTTGGCACCCATTTTCAGCCTTGCCAGTACAGCTAAGTAGTTTTTCTTACCCATGACAGAAATTCTCTGCCCTCAAAAAAACCACCTCACAACACCCACCTTTTGAGGCCAAGCTCCTAAGGACAAAGTTACTACTGGGAACAAACGGTGTGGAAGAAATTTCCAAGCAGTAAAAACGCATGTTGACATTAAAGAAAAATTTATTTCATGTTGAATATCTACTTTTCAATTCCCTGGTTTCTGACCCTTCCTACTAAATTTCTAAAGGACTCAGAGAGCAGGCACTTACCTACTGCTCTTGTCTCATACTCGTTAGCGAGTTCCTCAGACTCACCAGCAGCATTTATATCATTCTTCACCTTGGCCATGCTTTTCAGGAGCTTACTGGCCCCCAGGGCTGCCAAAGTGCAGCCTCTGGTCTGTGGAGAGAGAGTGAAGTCATGCAAATCCCTCTGTGAAGGGACCACGATCATAGGGTCCTAAAACCACAATTATTTGGGTCGGAAAGGACCTTAAAGACCATCTTGTCCCAACCCATTGCCATGGGCAGGGACACCTTCCACTATCCAAGGTGGAATCCTTTAAAAATTTTCTTCCATTTTGCAGCTTCTCAGTTCCCAGTCCAGAATTACCTATTTGATTCTACAACCATTAAATTACTGTGTAATCCCAATTGGAAACTGCATTTCAATCAAACACCTGGGAATCACCCCAGTCCATCCATGCTGTGGAATGGGTGGGAACTCAGCATCCCAGCTTGAGCACACATGACAACATACAGTGGATGTGTACTGCTGACTCCCACACAACCTTAGGAAATGAAGCTATGAAATCCACACCCAGACAAAAAATGGGCAATATAAAACCTAGTGAGAGTCATCCAGCAATTATCTCTTGTGGTGCTGTGTTTTAAGTTGGACGCGGAGCCTTCAAAGACCTACAAACCAAAGACACAGAACCCTACCACACTGCCTGCAAGGAGGAATAAAAGAGAACTCAACTTACTTGCTCCCAAATGACTTTGGACAACTCTTTCTTGTTCTGAAGAACTGACCAAATAAACAGAGCTTGCAACGGGTGCCTTGTGATAGGACACTCCTCCTGAAAAGAAAGAAGGAACTCAGACCTAAGCTCACCAAATGTTTTCAACTGGAACAAATCCCAGCCTGGATTCTCCTGGTTTTGTATTTTCTTGCTTTCACAGCCACCCCACCAATCCCTTCTCTCAGCTCTCTGCCAGTTGTCACACACTACTGTGAGTTAGGTTATATTTTGTATTTATATTAAAGCCTTATATTCGACAAGGAAGAATCAGCTTCCCTGTTTTTCCTGAAGCTGGCATTAAAGGATATTTGGGTCAAAGGCATTTCCTGCTTTAACCACTGCAGTCCAAATAACCTCACTTACAGCAGGATCCAATTGCTCAAAACTCACTGAAAGCTGTATCTCCATCTCATCCTTGCTGTTTTTGTAGTCTCTTTTGAGACCTCTCCGGAAGTCCTCCACCATCTTCCACACGAAGGTGAGGAGGGCATCGTTGTAGGAGTTCTTGGCGATCTGCAGGTTCTTGAACACCAGGCTGCTGAAGTTGTTGGTGTACAGCTCCCTCAGGACTTCTGTGGTGAGGAACTTCCGCAGGTTCAAGCCGTTTTCCAGGAAGAGTCGGACAAATTTGGGCCTGTCCTTCACCAGGGCTGTGAACATCACATCCTGTAGGTCAGCAGACTAGGAAGAAATGGAAAAGCAAATGTTAGGAAGCACAGTAGACACGTAAATCTTATCTAAAGCCTGGCACATGGTACCTGTCACATTTTCATCAGAATCGGGTTTTTCCTCCAAGCAATTGCCTTTGTTGGATGGCCCAGAGCATTTCTGGCATGGGCACACGACCTTTGCAACCAATGATCATAGAATGGATCATCATAGAATGATGAATCGTGACATCATTCAATATCCTGAGTTGGAAAGGACTCACAAGCATCCAGTTTAACACCCCTGGCCCTGGACAGACACCCCCCCAACAATCCCACCCTGTGCATCCCTGAGAGAGTTGTCCCAGTGCTCCTTGGGCTCTGGCAGCCTCGGGGCTGTGCCCATTCCCTGGGGAGCCTGGGCAGTGCCCCAGCACCCTCTGGGAGAAGAACCTTTCCCTGATATCCAACCTAACCCTCCCTGATGCAGCTCCAGCCACTCTCTGGGGTCCTGCCCCTGGTCACAGCAGAGATGAGAGCTGCCCCTTGTGAGGAAGCAGCAGCTCCCAGTGAGGAGTTACCTGCTCTTCTCCAGGCTGAATGAAATGTGACAGTCAGTGCAGGAGGAACGGACACCCTCTCGTACAGAGACTGAGGTGCTGAGACAGTGGCTCCTGCTGGGCTGTGTCCCTCCCCACAGCTCCCTGCACTCACTAAGAAGGCGGCTGTACCTCCCAGTTGCGGTCATTGGTGAAGATCTCATCACTGGCCAGGTCCAGCTGGTTCCACTCCAGCAGCAGCTTCAGCTGCCCATTCCAGTTATCCCTGTCGTGCTCATTGGTGCTGAAAGCTGCTGAGGAGGAACAACCTCTGGGTAAAGACCAGGCATATTTAATCATTTCTGCTTCTCACACCACCAGGACAAGACTCCTGCCAAGTGTCTTTGCCCAGACTCATGCACATCTTCCTGACTGGGGGCTGGAGAATGCTGGAGGCTCAGGGACACGCTTATGGTCCAAGACAAGCCACAAAGGAGCTGCTAGGAGCCCCTCATAACCAAGATCAGCACAACACTTCCTTCAGGCTCCTGTGTCCTGCACCCTCTACACAGAAGAGATTCTGCAGGATTCCCAATGGGACCCTACTAGCATCCCCAAGGCTCTCCAAAACGCCTTCCCAATTACCTGGTCTTGCCCACACTGAGAGATTCCACACTGCTGCTGTAGCCTGCCCACACCCCTTCACAGGAAGACAAGCTCCACACTGTGGCAGCTCAGCTCTAGAAAGATGGCGCTGCTCTAAGGAAAGCTGTTCTAGAAAATAAATAGCCATCCTTCTTCCATTTCTTTTTAAATCCCTAAACAAACCCAGAAAAACAATTACTTGCCTTTGTACAGGGCAAAGGAAATGGCATTGCTCACAATTTCATCTCCAGCTTCTTCTATTTTGATCACTGTCAGTAAATGAGGGCTCTCAAGGACTTCTTTAATCTACAAAAAGGAAAAGTTCCGTTTCAAAGCAATCAAGGCTGTTTAGCAGCAGATCTCCTAGAGCCTGTTAAAAAGAAATTTGCCACCACATCGTAGCAAAGCTGCTTCTCATCACTCCTGGTTTTTAACAAATTTAAACAAGCCTAAGTAGATCATGAGCTTGATTTTAAAGTCACCGAAGGACAACATTAATTTTCCTCTGAACATACAGCAAATAACCGTGATTCCCCTATGCAGATCATCATTAACAAAAAGATATTATCTCAGTAATTAGAAGCTACTCCTAAAGTAGACAAGATTGTGAAAACACAATATCAACTTATGTCAAGCAGTTTGTTAGACAACAGTCTCGACCTCCTTGTGCTTTGTCAAAACCAGAAATAATTCCTCACATTATGAAGCTTTATAGAGGTAATTTCATTTTAGCACATAGAAGATAATAATCAGATATAATCCGATATTATCAGAATAATCAGGTATCAAATAATCTTGGCCATTTCTGATGCAGGAGGAGGTGCACTCCAAAGTGTGGCCAGACAGGAAGCACTGCCTCCAGCAGCTCCACACTCCACAGGGAACAGATCCTTCTGGAACCTTCTTAGCCTTCCTGTGACCAGACACGTGCTGACTTGATTGCAGCCCCCCCACTGCTTTTGTACCAATCCCTGCAGATTCTGAAATTTCCTTTTTTAGATCTGTACAGATTTAACACAGAAAGGAGCTCTGCACACCCTGTAGGTATCAGCGGATAGCAACACCCCTGACCTGGAAGTCACCAGCTGCTCCCTCCACCCTCCTCCCACAGCACCCCACACTCACCCACTTGATCCAGCTCTCAGTCTCCTCTTCCGAAAGCCTGGAAATGGTGCGAGGAAGGAACCTGAGCAGGCTCTCCTTGACACAGGATGAAGCAAGGGTGCCTTCTGCCTCCATCAGGCTTGCAATGACATCAGCAATGCGGCCAGAGCCTTCCACCACCACACAGGGAATCTTGCTCTTGATGGCCACGTTGATGGACTAGGGAGGCAGACAGGGAGAGGAGATCACTTGGAGTATGACTGTTATTAGAGCCTGCTACTGGAGTAAGGAAGCCGAGAGAACAATAGAAACCCACGACCCACAACAGTATTTTCACTATTATCCACTGATACATTACCAATGACAATTCTTTAAAGCATCATCCACCTAATGAGAGAGGGCTGTGAAGAGCCCCACAGAGACTGAGGGTCAGAAATCACCATCTGCCAAATTTTCATAGACTCACAGAACAGTTTGTGCTGGGAGGGACCTTAAAGCTCATCTTGTTCCACCCCCTGCCATGGGCAGGAACACCTTCCACTACACCAGGCTGCTCAGTTCTAGAACAGATCAGCGGATCAGGACAACTGCCAAGTGGAAATGGCATTCAGGTCACACAAGAGCGCTGCCCAGCTGCCGTCACTGCTGGTTTATGGCACAGCATTGCTCAGCTAAGACCAAGGGCTCTGGATTTATTTGCTAGATGCAGAAGTAAGTAGCATTTTATAGAGAGATTGCTTCTGTAGCACCATAAGAACATTGAACTCTAACGATACTGAAGTCTCCAAGTAGCCACTTACATGATTCTTCACACAGCAACATTATACATGGATTAAAAGCAAGACAAAAAGCTGCTGAAATCATGTGGAAGGACCATTAGCCCTCCTGGTGCAAAGACCACAACAGGAAACATTGATTTCATTTGCATCACTACACTGAGAACAGTCACAGGAACATAAACTGGCTGCCAGCAAATGGTACAAAGGGAATCGATTCAAGTTATCATCAAGCACCAGAAAGACAGAACATCTATTAGTTAAGAGAGTTTCTGGAGAACAAAGGAAAAAATCAACTTAGAGTCATCAAAACTGTGTGCACATTCCTCCTGTACACTGGCAGGCACGTCTGTGACAAAAGCAAGGAGGCTTTCTTATCAGCGAGATGGAAGTGGCTTTCTAAAGAAGAGTTCAGCTAAAGTGCATGTTTTTTACACCACAGGGAGTTTAAAACAGAAGCTTGGAACAGTTTTATTTCTCCTCTGCTAAAGCTGATTCTTGTCATCACACACTACTCAGAGAGGCTGAGAAAGAGGGAGCCCTTCCTGGCCAGCGCTGCTAAGACCAAGGCATGGCAAGGACAGATATCCACAGCATGGAGTCTGCTGTGTCATTTGGGCTCGTCAGACTCAATTTACTCGTTCAAGAAACGGCTTCACCTACAAATGAGCAAGAGGGCAGACATGAGTATCTCAGTGCTCTTATAACTCTGAGAAATAAAAACTCAGCAAAAGAGAAAACAGCCTCAAGTTGTACCAGGGGAGGTTTAGGTTGGATATCACGAAAAATTCTTCACTGAAAGGGTTGTCAAGGACTGGAACAGGCTGCTTAGAGAAGTCACCATTCCTGAAGTGTTCAAAAAATGTGTGGATGTAGCATCTGAGAACATGGGTTAGTGGTGAACATGATGATGGTGCTATACTGACTACTAGACTTTGCAATCTTAGAGGTCTTTTCCAACCTCAATGTTACTGTGATTCTACAAAATAGCCAAGAAAGTGGCATGAGCCCTTAATTGAACCATCATCCAGGTACTTCCCAGAGGAGCCTCTTGCCAGGAATTATGTATTTGATTTAACAAGGCTTTCACTCATTCTGATTAGGCAGCCACTTAAGTCTGTGTTATGGATCACTGCTTAACAGTGGGTCTGAGGTCTCTCCAAAAAATCTGTAATCGTAAGTCTGCCCAGCTACAGCACCTGGCAGTCAAATCAGCTCCTCCAGTGATGGCCAAATCCCTTCTCAAACACCAACAATTTGGAGCTAAAAGGAGGTGGGACATATTCAACATAACCCTTTGAGCACAGCTTTCCTCTAAAACCTGAACGGATGCTTTATTCCATCTCAGGACCCCTGATTAACAATACTGCATCTGCATTCACCTACTATTTACCAACAGGCAAAGATAAAATTCATCACGTGAATGGAACAAAACTCCCAGGAAACATACAGGGAGGCTGGGATAATGATCTAGAATTTCACACACTAGTTCAGATTAATTGACTAACACTAACAATGAAGTGGTAGTAGACACCATGCTTTGAATTCACATTGTTTATCCGCCTGACAATTAAAACAGTTTGATTAACCTCGACAGTAACAGCACAGCTCTGGTCAGAACAGGAAACATCAAGATAACATCTACAAACAAAATAATCATAAATATCATGCTGCTTCAACTTTATTTTTGCTGCATCCTACTCTCTTGCAAGACCCAGCCCCTTTCCCAGCTCTTCAGTACAGGCTAAATCAGCTCTTCCTGCAGTTGGTCAGAGCTCATCCTCACCATTACTGTTCCCTCCCCACACAGCCTGATTCCACATCCCCTCATCACTTTGAAATCCCTGGAGTCAGGTCCCTTTGCTCCCTCAGGCCACTCATCTTCACTCTGGCAAGGTGGATGGGGACGTAACAACCCAAGTTTTTAACACTGACACAGGTTCAGAAGCCATCTCCCTTTCCCCCTTCCCTAAGTGTCCCTCAGACATCCTGCTTCAAGAAACTCCTTTGTTCATTCTCCTCCTACCTGTCATCTGTTTGAAGATGATGCCTGGTCCTTCCCCAAGTAGGCTTGGAAAGGTCAGTCAGCAGAACCCTCCTGCCCTGCTCAGCTGCCAGCATTTAAACTAGGTCTAGGTCTAAACTAGACTTAAAATGGGGCCTTTCAGTTAAGGGCTTAACCCCCACTTAAAGGGGCTTCTAAGAAATTGGGAGAGCAGCCTTTCACATGGGCAGACAGTGATGAGGAAACAGGGGAGGGTTTTATATCACAAGAGGAGAGATTTATATTTGCATTAGGAAGAAATTATTGACTATGATGGTGGTGGGGCCCTGGCACAGGCTGCCAAGAGAAACTGGGGCTGCCCCTACATCCCTGGAAGCATCCAAGGCCAGGCTGGATGGGGCTTGGAGCAACCTGGGATAGTGGAAGGTGTCCCTGTCCATGGCAGTAGTGGAACTCGGTGGTCTTTAATATCCCTTCACATTCTGTGATGTGGAAGAACTGAGACAACTGAACTGTTCCAGCCAACAGTTTTCCAGGATGTCAGCCCAAGGCAGAAACTTTGCACAGAAATTTTAACTGAAACAAACTTCACAAGCTTAAATTGCAAGCAAGGTCCTTCTGTAGCAAGTGCTGGTCTAGCTTCAGTAAACAACAGCACTGTCTGCTTCATCAAGTTACTTTTGGAGTCATCCATCTTCAAAATTAAAGCAATGTCCCTACTGTCATTCCTGGAAATAAATAGAACAAATACACTTACTTTTAAAGTCTCTTTCCCTCCACCTTGGGCAAAACACACAATTGGGATCTTCCCACCGTAATTAGATTCTGTAAAATACGCAAAAAAAAAAAAAAAA
>VZRO01000515.1:26601-99393 GCA_013397915.1 Daphoenositta chrysoptera
AAAAAAAAAAGAAAAAAAGATTATATCAATTAATGCAGTTTGACCAACTTATTTTTCCTGAGTACAATGAAAGAATTTCCAAGCCATTCATGCAAATACTAGTTTGCTGTTGATTTTGCCAGAGTTACTAATAGCTGTTTTTAACGAAAACTCAATTTTGCCTAACATTTTGCATAGCTGACTTCAGACAGCCTTCTCCAAGAGAAGCTTTTCCCTTCTAGAAATCACAATTTTTGCTCTCTCTGAAGTCCTTAAAATGTAATTTTATTGTATTTATCCAATGCTTTGACCATTTTGAGTCCCAATGAAAGGTTCTTATCACAAATTGAAGATGGAGAACCTCTGGGTTCACATTTCAAACTGTAAAAGAAAGGTAAGAATTCTGTAACTCTAGGACCTAGTGTTTGAGAGACATTCCAAAAAACCCCAAACTCAAACAACACCACCCCCAAAAGCTTTTTAAGAATTTCCTGCTAAGGCCCTTGAGTTTCATTTTCACTTTAGTAAAGTGGGTGAAAGAGAAATTATTTAGCAGCAGGTTGCAGATGGCTGAATCCCCCTCATAAATTATTATTTTGGGAAAAGCCTAATATCAGCTCCTGCATAGTTGTGCTTCAGTTACCTAGAATTCAGGACCAGGTGGGATGTATATAGAAGAGTCAGCTTTCAAGAGGAAGAGAGAGCAGGGCTGTGTGGCTGAAGCCAAACATTTGCTGTGACACAAAGAATGTACAGAAGGGAAGACAAGGGGGAGTGCTGCTCTGGAGAGGGCAGGTTGCTCCTGGGAGAGTTCTAGCTGCAATGCAGTTAACGCACAGATTCCCCCCAGGATCACAGGATGCTGCCACAAGAAAATCAGCATGGATCAGCCCCAAAGCATGCAGAGACAGGAGAGGAAGGATACCTGGGATAACGCGCTCCGAGATGTACTTCTCCAGCTGGGTGCGCACTTTGGCCTCTGTCGTGGGGTGCCCGTGGGTGCCGTTATCGACCAGCAGGAGATGGGTGTGGTTGTTATCCAGGCAGTACAGGGGGTCTCTCTTCAGGTCATCCATGATGTAGTGAGCCAGGTAGTTCCCCTAGGAGCAGGAGCACAGCCTTTGACAGAGATTCAAGGACAAGGACACACCCACATTATTTATGTGGTGGGACAATTTTTCAGACGTGTTCTATCATGGTTAGTGGGGGCTACCCCAGTGTATCTGACAGGCAGGATGACAGCATCATTGAAGATCCTCCACAGCAGCAGCAGCAGCAGGTACAACCTGTCTTAGCTAATGGGAATCCCCAATGTGGGGGAGTGCATGGGGATTTCAGAGCTAGAGTAACTATGGGAGTGGTGGTTATTCCTTAAAGCCATGTGTCTTGGGGTGAGACTTTATGATGTGTATCCCCTATCACCACTCTATGCCCAGAAGATGAATCCTGTGCCTTTAAGACTGGGTGCAAGGGGAAAAGACTGAGTCAACTTTTCAAAACAATTTCTCAAGGACACACACAGCTCTCTCTGGGCTCGGCGGCAGAGTGTGGAGGGCAGCGACCTTGCTCTCCAGACAGCTCTCAGCTTCTTTTCTCCAGAGAGAGTTTTCCTGGGACTTTTATGGGGGTTTTTTTCCGTCTTCTTTTTCTTTTCGGGACTGTTCTACAACNTGTTTGTTCAATAAATAGTGTTTATCTCTTTTACTTTCCTTCGAGGAAATTTTTTCTTTCCTGAACCTGGGTTTGGGGGAGGGGTGGTGGTAACCTGCCTTCCCTCAGAGGATATTTCTCCTCTAATTTGGCCGAACCGGCACACCATGCCAGACATGGAGTTAGGGCAGCTGAACTCCCATACTCTGGCACAGCTGAAATCCTCCTCACCAGGCCTGATGTGTTTGACTACCTCGGGCATGAGAACATTTTACTTTCCTCCTGTTCTGAGAAAGGCTCCTGATGTTTTGAGGCCAAGCCTTCTCTTTCTTTCCCCACCAACCCATCCACGAGGCACTTGAGGATGTGGCTTAATGGTGAACATGGTGGTAGTGCTGGGCTGACAGCCAGACTTTCAAGTACCAAGTTTTTCAGCCTTAACTGAAACCTCATTAAGCTTTTCCAACCTTAAGGACCCCATGAGCCCGTGTTCCTTACATCGCTGTCAGCCGTGCGGATGAGCGTTTCCCGGTTAGAGATCATGCCCCAGGCCGCGATGCCAATGGCCACCACGTTCTCCTCGGAGCTGCGACTGATGGTGTTGTCCCTGACCACTTCCCCAATGTACTTCATCAGCCCGTAGTGCGTTCCCCCGGTGAAAATCCAGGCTCCTGGAACAAACATCCAATCACCTGGGGGAACAGAGCCAAACACCCACCCTTCCCAAGGCACTGAAGACATAACCCCAACCCCTTCTGTGGCCTTAGAAGAGTTTATTCTTCAGTTGAACACAAAAGAGATGGTACACAACTCACGTTACCACAGGCATCCCCTGACTAACTCAATCCCATTGCTTCCACACCATTTATGTCATACTTGTCCCAGGTACAACAGCCAAGCAGAAGCACACTGACCACTCTGCTTCCCCACTGACCCTTTGAGCTGCTACCTCTGCACCCCTGTTCTGCAGCAATAAACCAACAGAGGCACAGAAGCAGCTGTTTACCCTTGGACTGGGCGATGTAGATCAGCCTGCTGAAAATCTTGCGCATGCGGGGCTTGAGCGCGAAGTTCTTGGCGCCACCGGTGACAGAGATGACGAGGTTTGGGGTTTTCAGGTGCCAGTGCTGGGTCATGAGATCGTAGAGGGTTTCTGAGTCTGTGTCACACGACAGGCGGATGTACTTGGGGAAACAAAACAGGAGAACAAATACAGCGGGAGATACATCAAGGTGGCTGGGAACAACCCAGGGATTGCCTTTGCTTCTCTGCTGCACAGCCTCATTCCAACAGGCAGCAGATGAAAGGCAAGATGATGATGAAATCCTTCTTTCTTCCTCTGAAGCACCTTTATCCTTCCCCTACAACCAGGTACCCAACCCTCCTTCCTCTAGAGAGGGCAAGAGCAGCGACCTTGGGCTTTAGAGGAACTCTGCAAGGATGAACACACCACCACTGCAACAACTTTAACAGTGCTATTTAAAGCTCAGATTATGAATCAGCAGCAGCATCATTGCAACTGAACTAACAGTAATGACAGCTGTATTTTGATTATACTATTCAAATAAATTCCAGGCTCCATGTGCGTGGTGTCCCCATCACAACACCGTACCCACTCCAGAGCTTCAAGTATAACACAAAACAAATACATCATGTATGTACTAAAGCTTGAGCACTCTACAAAGATGTCAAAAAGCACCTAAGCAAGATAATCTGGCTTCAGGTGGACTCAGGATGTCTCCATTTATGTAAAAGCCTCTCTGGCCTTGTCTTGCTTTGCTATTCAAAAGCCTCTTCACAGTTTCATCACTGGTGTGAGGTACTTCAGGATGGCTGCACAACCCGAAAGAGGGGATGAAAAGGAGATTAGACCTGAGTCATAGAGGATTTTGAATCGATTGCCCAGTATTTGCAGGAGAGCAAAATCAAAGGACTGGTTTAAGGAACAACTGTCCCCATCTTGAGAGACACCGAACTTGAATGAAAACCTTCATGTGCTCTGGGACAGCTTCCCAGGAGGAGTTAAGGCATTTAGGGCATCACAAAGGGTGCTGAGCAGGCTCTCTAGCAGCTACATAGGAGAGCTAAGGGACTCCCACAGCTCCTGCTCTAAGAAGCGTCAGCTGCATGAAGCCTGGGCTGTTTTTCAGGAGAGGACCCCCCATAGGAGAGGGGAGCTAGCAGGAAAACCACCTGGTGAGCCCTGCCCACAGCAAACCCCACCAGCTCCGCTCCTCGGCTCAGCCGCCTCCCTCCTCCGAAGTACAACGGGGCCATCTCCTGGTGCAGCTGGATGTTGCTCCTAGGCCAGGGCTGTGATTCAGAGAAGCCCTGTTCGAGTTTGGGCTCCCAGAATACAAAATGCAGCAACTGTGATGCCCGTGGGTGTTACAGGGTCTGAGGAGCACAGCAGAAACAAAGAGCTCCAAAGCTGGACTTACAGAGGGTGAGATTTTATAGAATCCCAGAGCACTTTGGGTTGGAAGGGACCTCAAAGCTCATCCAGTCCCACCCCCTGCCATGGGCGTGGACACCTTCCACTATCCCAGGCTGCTCCAAGCCCCCTCCAACCCACCCTGGGACACTTCCAGGGATCCAGGGGCAGCCACAGCTTCTCTGGGTAAACCTGTGTCAGGGCCTCCCCACTGTCACAGCCAACAATTTCTTCCCAGTATCCCATCTAACCCTGCCCTCTGGCAGTGAGAAGCCACTTCCCCTTGTCCTGTCCCTCCAGACCCTTGTCCCAAGTCCCTCTCCAGCTCTCCTGCAGCCCCTTAAGGCACTGGAAGGGGCTCAAAGGTCTCCCTGGAGCCTTCTCTTCACCAGGCTTAAGCATCCCCAGCTCTCCCTGCCTGTCCTCAAACCTCTTTATGGGTCTGTTCACATCTCATTTCTGCTCAGAACTTTTGAAGACTCATCTGTCCTAAAAAGCACAGGGTATAAAACTTCCCATCCCTCACTGATAATTGACAGCAATTCCTAGGTCAGCCTGAGTTTGAAATCCTCCCCACTACAGATGAGCCAACAGAAAATACTTGGCAGTCTTCAGGAACAGCAGGTGCCTTGCTGTGCAGGGAATACGAACAGGGAACAGAGATGCAATTCCAGCCAACGTGCTCATGGGATGGACTGGAAGACCTATATGCAGTGTTTGAACGAAGTATGCTGTAACATGCACAGTGGCCTTGGCAGTCCTCATGGAACAACTGCGGGCACATGAACTGATTTCCCAAGTTGGAAGTGGGGAAGACACAACCTAAGGAAAGAACATTTAACCTCTGAGAAGTCTGAAATATTGTAACAGAGCAAAGCACTTCTTGTTCTGGTAAAGTCACACAGCAGCTTACAACAAAGGAGCACAAAGCTGAAATAGGCGTATCAAGAAATATGTGAAGTACATGGAGCTGGTTTAAGTGTGATTTGAAACTTTCAGTCTCATTTCCCACTGAAATGCCTCTTACTTCTGCTACTTTGCATAAAACAAACCAAATTAATTTACACAGCAGGCTCTGATTATCCTCGTTTATTCTGATTGTCTCAAGCAACCTACACTGGAGTTAAATTTTAGCTATTTAGAGGAGGCAGATGAGCTCAGCCACATGTGACTCCTCACAAGCATCAGTATAAATCACGAGAAACAGCAACAGCAGCTATTTTCTTCTTCACACACCTCCACTGTCCGTACTCCAAGCAAAGACACAGGGAAATAACCAAAAGAGTAAAGCTTTTGCAGTTCCACAGGTATCTTACATCCTTCCAGAATTTACTGTCATTGTTGCATCTCCACCCTGGGAAATACTCCATATTCAATTGGTTATAGGCCTGAGCAAGCTGCTCTATGTGGATATAAAATAATACTTGAATGTCACCCTCATTCAGCCATTCTCCTGCCATGCCTGGAAAGAGACAACGTCTTTTCTCTCCCATCACCAGCCTAACCAGCAAGTAACAGAGAAAAAATTATCCTTTGTTACCTATTTCCAGGGCTTGAGAAACAAGCTCATGTCCCTTGTAGCCTAACTCCTGCCCTAAGAATGAAATCCATTTCACCTTCCTTGCTTTTGAGGGGGCTCCCAATAGAAGCCTCATGAATACCCTTGATATTTACACTTACCTTTCCTCTTTTTCCCAAGTTTTCAAACTGAATGTCCCCGAAGGCATCAGTAGGAAGCTCCTTTGTGTGCTTCTTGTAGTTCCATTTTTCGGTGGTGTTAACCTGAGTGCCCTCTATGTGCTGATTTTCAGGGTATCCACATTTACATAAGTTACCCCTGAAACAAGAGTGAATAGACACAAGACCCCTGAGGAATCCTGAGCACAGAAAAGTGAGCTCTGACAGCAAGGAAAGCAGCAGGTGGAGCTGCAGAACCAGCTGTGTGGGGGACTCCACTGGGATGTGCTGCCTGATAAAGCAGAGCAGCACCTAATCCTGCTTCCTCCCCCATAACCTGCTTCTGCCCAGCAGCGGGAAGTGGAATACAGCTCAGGAACCAGCCTGTGCTGAGGGATGAGCTGGCACCACTGGATGGGCCTTACCAAAGTGACAAACCAAAGGCCACCAATGGTGTACTGTTACACTCTACAACTCAGCACTGAAATGAAGAAATCCAACCAAAACTGGCATCAGTGACCTCACCTGCTGCTAACCTGAGGTGTACAAGGGGTTTCTTCCCCTTTTCGTGCTCTTAACCACATAGGACAAGTTCACTGCATCTTCTCTCCCAGGTAACAAGTGACAGGACAAGAGGAAAAGGCCTCAAGCTGTGCCTGGGGGGCGTCAGATTGGACATCATAAAAAAAAAAATTCATGGAAAGGGTTGTCAGGCATTGGTACAGCCTGCCCAGGGTTGTGGTGGAGTCACCATCCCAGGAAGTGCTCCAAAATCACATGGATGTGGCACTTGAGGATGCGGCTTAGTGGTGTAGCTGGGATGACTTGATTTTAAAGGTCCTCTCCAACATTAACAAATCTCTGATTCTCTAACTGCAAAGTGCAATTGCTTCCCCTCAAACTCAGGGTCTGGCTGGTGTCTAAGCACACCCAAAACATTCACATCAAGAGGGAAGGGGCCTCTGTCTCTGAGCAGGTTTTCCAGGCAGTTTTCTCTGTTCCTAGCACTCTTCCCACCCCAGCACATGGCTGGTGCAGGGCATGGTGTGCAGGCACTGCCACTGCTCTCCTCACCAACACAAACTGCAGCAGGGCAAGAACAATCTGCACTTGGGTTGTGCAGCACTAGTTGGGAAGATCAGGAGAATTCTTTTCATAGAAAAAGCTGCAGCACCATCCATTAAGTGTTTTCCATAGCCCATATTCCTGCTTCCTCAGAGGACAAGGAGAACAGGTAATT
Source organism: Daphoenositta chrysoptera (assembly GCA_013397915.1). Lineage (NCBI taxonomy): Eukaryota > Metazoa > Chordata > Aves > Passeriformes > Daphoenositta > Daphoenositta chrysoptera. The sequence continues at coordinate 33,582 of VZRO01000515.1, forward strand.
GCTTGTCTCCTTTAGAGAGGTTTCTCCTACTCTGCTCTAACTTGCAATTCAAGCCAGCTTACCTTTAAAATATCTACACAAAAATAACCCAGCAAGGTCTCAGTGCTTTCCCAGGGGGCTTGCAGGAAGAGAAGCTGATGAGAACCAGCTCCTCCATCCTTCACTGGCACTTTGCCAGACATCCCATTTTTAGTGGCAGAGGACAACCTTAAGTGAGACTTTCTGAAATTTCCCTCCCTCTCTCTGAGGCATTTTCCTCCCAGCTTCAGAGAAGAGTGGGGTCAGAGAGCCCTCAGAGCTCAGTATTAGGATTTCTGCAGCTGTATTAGTTTGATCACTTTTCTCCTGGGATAAAAAAAAACCCCAAAACCACAAAGCAATGTTATGGTCCCCAAACTATCACTGTACAGGTACCTGTGCCTGAAAATGGATTTTCCTCATTTATTTGGATTGTCTCAAGCAACCTGCACTGGTGTTTAATATCAGCCATTTAGAGGTGGTAGATGAGCACCCTCAGGAAGTTGCACCCTCTGTTTCAAGAGAACATCACCCTGAGCTAAACCTAGTGCCTGTGTAAAGGCTTGTGCATGAAATTTATGATTTGGGTTTAAAAGCAAACCTTAAATTACGCAAACCTTTGATACATACACACCTTGTTGTACACTCACACCAGTGCTGCATCCTTAAAAGCACCTATATTTTTCCACAGTTATGCTTCAAATAGGGAACTTGATATTAAACCCTGTGACAGAGCTGCTGGAAGATCCGATCTCTAGTTTTGCATCAAGTTACTTGTGGAGTAACTCAAACAAGGGCACCAAGGTGAGACCGCACTGCTAGATCCAGACTCTGAACAAAAAACCCCAAAACTTTACTCCCTGCCTTTGCAGACAGAAACACCCTCATCTTCCAGCCCCCCATTCTTGAGAAACAAGAGGAAAGTATCTCCTTACATTGACTTGGTGTCTTTGGTAAAAAAGACACATTCTCTCTTCTTAAAGTTTTCTTGGATGAAGTTGACCAAATCCTGGAAAAAATTTTTAGAACTTTATTTCTCGTAACTCACAAAACAGAAGAGATCTCAGTAACAGCATAGTCAGTTTGAACACAAAGACACTGCTTAAAACACTACGGCAAACATTCTTCCCAATGGTAAAAAAGTAAAGAGAAAAGAGAAGACAGGAATGTTCTCCAGGGTAGGGGCTGTTTTAATTCAACACATAGAGACCCCAGCAGGAGCCCAGAACAACTTCAAGCCCTCCTTTACGAGAGCTCGAAGTCTCTCCAGCTTCTTTAACCAGGAACTCTCCTATTAACCTTGAAACTCCCTGGAGAAGCTTTCACACTTGGGGAATGCAAATTCATCCCTAATCCGCCCTGCAAGCTAAGAAATCAAATAGAAATTCTCACTTCCTGATAATAGGTTGGGGATTTTTTGTTTGCTTTCAAGCACAGCTGGGATTTGCAGGGCAAGATTTCACTTGGGACACAAAGGGAAGACACGCAGCTGTAGTTTAGTTTACCCGTTTGACACAACACTTGTGGTTAAACAGCAGGTAGAAGAAGTTATTCCAAGCAGAAAAAACATTACAAAGATTATATCCAAAACAAAGAAAATGGAAGGGAACACATTCAACCAGTAGAAGTCACAACCGTGCACAACCAAAACAATAAAAGGAGGGGGAAGCACTTAATAAAGTCCTAAGAATAGGCCATTGGGCCTTCTGCAAGCCCATCAGGAGCAGGGAAACTGCCAGGCACTTGCTGGGATCAGCAAATCGTTCAGGCATGAAAGGATGTTTAACATAACTATATGTTGTCTGCCTGGGCCATCAAGCTGCAAAAAGAGCTTGGGGTGGTTCTTTATACAGACAAATTTGTCTCTTGCTTCAACAAGGAAAAGGATTTAAAACCAGAAGTGACTAAGAAAGCACAAAGAGCTACAGGGTTCAAAAGGAACCAATACACCCCTAAAGTTTCACCATGTCAGCTGCTGCTTGAGGGTCGCTGGTTAGGAAAACTTCTCCATGAAGGGAAAAGTGACAAATCCATCATCCTGCTCCCGATTTGACCAAATTCACCACCACCGTGGCCCCCTCCCAAGACACCAGGATGGACAAGGTACTCACAGCATCACTGCAAGCCACATCTATGCTGCGAGACATGCTGGAATACAGGAGTCTGGAGCTCTCAAAATTGCCATTTCTTCGGTGTCTCATGCTGCCCATGGAAACCTGGAAAAGCATGGTAGAGGAGGAGATGGAGGAGCGCTAGACAACAGCAAGGACACTTGGCGCCCTAGGAAGGCAAGGAAGAGGTTATTTGAATCCAGCACGAAGAATTAGGAAGGGCATTATTCCCAAAATGTAAAATAAAATTTCAGAAAAGTTTTTTTCTGTTATTTCATACCACAAAGAGACTTTATTTTTTTCTTTCCTCTCTCCAAAAGGACTCTAAGTCATCATCCTTTGAGAAAGGAACATACCTTTTATGCCACCCCATTCAATTCATTCCCATATCTTAACTCTTTGGTCTCTGAGGAGCAAGCTCTGGATGTGACTATTCTGTGCTTATATACATGAACAGTCCTTAATCCCATGTATTTACAAATTAAAGGGGATGCTTATATACATCAACAGTCCTTAATCCAACGTATTTAACAAATTAAAGGGGATATTAAGAAGAAACATTTCAGGCACAGAGGAAAAACTGCAGTGCTAAAGCAGTTGGCCCAGCAGGACCCCAGGAGCTTAGAGGAGCAGCACCCAGCACTGATTCCTCTCCTGGAACAAGCACAGTCAACATGTGCAAACTGAACAGTAAGTGGATTTAAAGGATATTGGATTCAAAAGTTAGGAAGCAACCTGTGAAAGCAAAAACACTTCAATTACCCTCTAAAGCAGATCCCTGTATTGAGATCACTGTCTGAAGGAACATCACTGCACTTGCAGCAAAGCACAGAACAAAATCGTATTTATTCTACTGCAAATATTTCAATTCCCTCCATGTTACTCTGTGAGTAATATTGGAAAAGGCCTTTTCCTGAAAGAAAAGCTGTCAGCCAGCTAAAATGGGGAGCTCAGAGCCTACTTGTGCTTCCGCCACTGTTTTCTCTCCTGCCTTTTCCCTGGCTGTGTGCTCTGGGTTTGCCTCTGGGGTGACACTGCCACTGCAGTGCACACAGAGCATCCCTCCCAGGCACAGCAACACTGAAGCATCACCCTGTAAATACAGAACTCCTGAGAGCCAAGAACCAGCAAGTGTGAAAATTTCCTTGGTGCACTGAACACAGTAGGAGTGGCACAAGCAGTGGGAAGCTGCAGTTGTAAACAGAACGATGGAATGTGATGTGAGCAAGCCCCCAAAGCAGTAAGAAAAGGCAAGTTTCCACAAAAACATGTATTTTTATGTTTTACAGTTATTTTAAAAATCCTTTGAAAAACCTTTCATGTTGAGGGGGAGCATGATTGACTCAGTGTTGTTTACTGTGCATGGCAGAAGCCCTCAGATACTTCCCCCAAATTCTGTAGAATGCCTGGGATCTGTGTCACTCTATCATTGATAAGCCATGGAAGAGCACAGAAAAAGCCCTCTTCCTCCTTCCCAGCTTCTGCACAGAATAGGAATGATTTCAACCCAAGAAAAGGCAAAAAAACAGGTTGGAAAGTGAACGGCTGGAAGGCTGGGCCCACAGAAGTGGGGAACAGAATTAAATCCAGCTGGTGGCCAGTCACCAGTGCTGTTCCCCAGGGCTCAGTACTGGGCCCAGTCCTGTTCTGTATTTTATCTTTATCAATGATCTGGATGAGGGCATCAAGGGCACCCTCAGGAAGTTGCAGACACCAAGTTGGTGGGATGTGGATCTGCTGGAGGGCAGGAGGGCTCTGCAGAGGGATCTGCACAGCCTGGATCTGTGGGCTGAGGGTCAGCAAGGCCAAGGGCCAGGTCCTGTCCTTGGGTCACAACAACCCCATGGCACACCCCAGGCTGGGGAAGAGCACCTGGAAAACTGGGAAAGGCCCTTGGAGGGCTGGGGACAGGGCTGAACATGGGCCCGGGTGGGCGAGAGGCCGATGGCCCCTGGGCTGTGCCAGCCATGGTGTGGCCACAGCCCCAGGGCAGGGCCCGGCCCCTGCGCTGGCCCTGCTGAGGCCCCTCGAGGGCTGNAGGGGGCAGGCAGGGGCGTCGGGCTCTGCTCCCAGGGAACAGGGACAGGAGGAGAGGGAACGGCCTCAGGCTGGGCCAGGGGAGGCTTAAATTGGATTCTGGAAAACTTTCATCACTGAAAGGGTTGTCAGACATCAGAATTAAGGGGCTGCCCGGGGCAGTGGTGGAGTCACCTTCCACGGAGCCCCACCACAGGTATTTGGGATTCTCAGCCCACAGGAACAACAACTACCACCCCCTTTCCTCTGAACCCTTTTGTTGTGTGATCCTTTCATCACTGATCCAAAAGTGACCTAGGTGGAAAACCTGACTGACAGAGAATAAGGGACCCAAACCTTATATCCCAAAATATCTATATCCCAAAACTGGTCAGCAGCAGTAATTGATAAGGGTACGCGGAATGTGGGAATGTTTATTCCAAAAAGGTTATCTCTTGACGGGGCAGGCTTGTCAAACAGGATACTAAGGAAAAGAGGCAAGCTGTACACAAAATACAGAGAGGCTCAAAGCTGGCAAACATCACAGAGACATAAAAAAACACCTTGACAGTCGCAGGCAGCAAGAAACTCCATGAAACTGGGACTTGGCAGCTATTAAGGACGGAAACCTGAGGTTTAAGGACATGGGCAACTCTGCACTGGGAGACATATTTCTTAATTTCCTAGTATTCCAGAAAGCAATTCTTAGTACTTCATATGATTAATGTTCAGCATAAAGATGGTTTTAAAGCTGTAATTCAAGATAAAAGCCCCATGGAGGGAATTTATGTTTAGGTCTGGATCTACACAACTTAGTTATTGACAGTTTTACTTTCATTGTTGATTTGTTTAATAAAGTTTAACACCAGAAAAGTGACTATGGACACAACCGTACAGAGAGAAGATTAAAAAGAAACAAGATCATTAAATTATTAATTCCAAATGCTACAAGATGTCAAGTTTGCCTTGCCACTTTTGTAAATAATTGATAAGAGCGAACATGCAGCAAACAAACTGAAAAAAAGTCAGCAAGAGTACAAAGAAATCCCCTGAAAACCTGGGATTTAATTTTCAATTCTGAAAAGCCTGACAGCACAGTGTTTAGCTGATACCAGTGAGAGACGCTCATTAACTCCATGAGTGTTGGAGATAACACAGCAATTACACATATTTTAGAAGATGTGACACAGCTGCAGTCCAAGAAACAGGCAAACAGCTCTTTTTCTATCACATTTCCAACCCATTAAATTAAATATATAAGATCTTTAACGCATCGAAGCATAACTTTCTTAAAACAACACATATTGAGAAAAATAACTCCAAAATAATCCTCTAAAGTGTAAGACTATAACTTCCACAGCAATTCAAGGAGCATATTCCAAGGAAATCTTCAGCTTGAGGTGACTTAAAAAGAAAAAAAAAAAAAAAAAAAGACAAAAAAAATCTAGTTCTAAAGAAACAAATTAAGAGGCTTTTAGAAACTTGTCTGCAACTGACAAAGCAAGACCAGCTTTACTTTCAGGAAGCCTCCAGATAAAGGTAACCACTATCTCCATTAACAATTCCCAAAATTGGCTTCACGAGAAACCTCTCCAACAGCAGAGGATGTCGCCGAACTTCAGCTGCACCTGCTCCTGCAATTTCAGCACATTCAAAGTATATTCTCCTAAGGACAGAAAAATCAACGTTTAACCAGTAGCACAGACTTACCAAAGTCTCCAGAATATGCCCCAGGACTCCTTCTGCAATCACGTCTCCAAGAGGAAGGCTTTGAAATACTGGAGCTGACAAAACCCCACCTTTAGCTGGGTCATGCCTTCCTTTTAAGGCAGGGAGGGATCATGGCCAGCAGCAAGGAAGAGCCGAGTTATTCACCAGTTACTAATGAAGGCTTAATTGCAGCAGGCTGCAGGGAATAGCAGCTGCAGGTTATCTGTAAGAGAGATGCTGTCCCACCTGCTGCCCATGGACTGCAGGAACAGGTAACACCACAGCTCCTTTGTGTCACCAACAGCACCAGTAAAAAGCAGAAGTAAAAGAAAATGCTTGCAGGAATAAATAATTAGATTTTAATGCAGCAGTTGTAAAATCAACACCTATTAATCTAATTTACTGCAAGGTTGTTGAAGCACTGTTGAGTGCAATAGAGGATTTTACAAGTGTTTTTACTCAATAAAAATCAGACTCAGTTTCCTTAATTTTTCATTTGACACTCAGCATGGAGTAACCTGGTTTTCTCCTGCCTTTAACTTAAAGCTTCTCACTCGGGTAAAAGCAATTTCTATTGCTGTGATATTCAGTGACTCCTTGGAGAGATGGATTGTTCCCAGGCCACCTTCCTTGCAGAAAGCAGTGCTATCCCATTTGCTGCTGGAGAACCTTCTGCAGCCTCTTAGTCACCCCATTTAGGCCAAATTTAGGCCCACTTTAGGCCAGGTAGGGTGCAGCTTGGAGCAACCTGGGATAGTGGAAGGGTCCCTGCCCATGGAAGGGGGTGGAAAACTTGAGCTTTGAGGTCCCTTCAAACCTAAATCATTCCAGGATTTTAAGTCTCAGAGTCATCTTTCCTTCTGTGATGGAAGGTAGGTTTATTCTTTTAAATCTCACCTTACCTTGGCATATCCACCCCTGCATTTTCATGAATTATCGCTTAGGGGCTTCACCCCATATGGCAGCATCTAACAGCTCCCTAAAACATGCGTGTGTTCAGCACAAAGACACATCCAGTGATCCACTGCTCCTGAGGAGCATAAAGAAATCAGGTATCAAGGACTTGCAGCTAAACCTGACAAGGACCTAAACGGCCCCTGTGCATTTTCCCTACAGCACAGTTTAAATGCATAGCAGCACTACGGTCATGCAGCAACATTCCTCAAGTACTGAACATGAATCTTTACCGTGGTTGATACCTGCAGATAGTCCCTTAATCACTGCCCTGTGAAACCTGCCTGGCTGCTAACTCCCAAGAAAAGTAACTACTCAGTACATAAACGGGGAGCTCACTTATTCCTTTTAACAATTAGCTGCAGAGTTGGGCAACAAACCCTTCTGCCTGGTCCTCTTAGGCAGGGCAAACTTGGAGAAGAGACAGATTTTTGGAACCACTTCATGGTTCTCAAGTAAGAAATTTGGCATCCCAAACATAAATCAAAGACGCTCTCTGAAAGTTTTTAGGGTAAGGATGATCAATATTTTCCCAAGACAAGAGCACCTCCATGGGCAGTAATTCACACTTCCCAGCATTCCTGCATTCTTGGTCTGAGAATACACATACAGCTATTCCAAATCTACAGGAATATGTTAATATTTACTGCATTCCAGCAAAATCAGGGCTGACTCCAGCAGAGAGATTTCAGTGAGAACTTGCCAAACTGCACAGCACATCCTGTCTCTCCCAGTTCACAGAAATTATGGAACTCTGGTTTTGGACTAGACAGAGCTATTTGTGAACAATCAAAAAGGTGTTCTTATGGATTCTGGCCAAAGAGCTGTGTCTTTCTGCTGAATGAAGTAAAAGCTGACATCCTCAGGATCTGAATCCTTCTTATCTATGCAGGAATCAAAATGCAGCAAGCACTTGTATTACTAAGAAGTGGAAATTCACATAGATACAAACATTTCTTCCATTCTATTGAGAGCAATGAAGAGACTACAAAGAAAAAAGATTTCTTCTGCATCTGAAAAAGCCTTATGATCGTTTAAGAAGAAGTATAAAGGCAGAGAGCAGATTTAAGCAAAATAGTGCCTGAAGAGCTACAGGGATTTGAGCCCTGCAGCCCCCACTGTGCAGAAAAATAGGTACAGTGGGATTTAATGCAGTGGCTGGCAGTAAATCACTTTCTATCCCAGAACCTGTGAAAGCTTGGGAGGGGCTTTGTATGGGTGAAGGAGAATTGACAATGCACCTGTGACATCAAGTCATTTCACAGAGTCCCAGAATGGTTTGGGTTGAAAGGGATCTAAAAGCTCATCTCATTCCATCTCTCTGCCATGGGCAGGGACACCTTCCATCATCTCAGGTTGCTCCAAGCCCCCTCCAACCTGTCCTGGAACATTTTCAGGGATGGGGCAGCCACGGCTTCTCTGGGCACCCTCTGTCAGGGCCTCACCACCCTCACAGGGAAGAATCTCTTGCAAACATCTCAGCTAAATCTCTCTTCCTTCAGTTTAAAACCACTCCCCCTTGTCCTATCACTATCTCCCTGTGTGATATATATTAAATCTCCTGTAGAGTTTATTTTGTAGGTGGGGGGAGAGGGGTGCGGTTTGTGTGTCTTTTTAAAAATAAGTTAGTCTCAATTCACCACACCAAGCAACGTTTCTAATGCCAAGGAGACTGTCATGGGCTGACAGCATTGAGATCACCATGACTGGCCATGAAATCCTATTGAGGAGCAAGGTTATTTTGGCTGAGCTTTGAGCACACATTGTAACAACCTAGTCTAGTGGAAGGTGTCCCTGCCCATGGCAGAGGGGGGAACAAGATGAGCTTTAAGGTCCCTTCCAACCCAAACCATTCTGGGATTCTACAATTATTATCCCACTGTTTCAAGCCAATGTCTTACTGGAGATTTGTATGTGGGGTTTCAAAGCTTAGGCCTCACAGAATCCAATAGTTAAAAGTATGATGGATCAAATAGGCAAAAGAACTTAAATACTTACTCTGTTGAGTGCTAATCACCACCATTTCCTCCTCTCAACTCTCCCCACGGATTGCCAGAGAGAACAAAATGTCAAACGCTGTCGTATAACAGCCAGGGTAACTCACTAATTACAGCAGCTCAAACAAAGCATTACATGCAGATTCACAAGGAACATTTCTACCCCCAAAATCCCTCTGGATTTCTCTTGCTTTGGCTCCAAGCTGCTAACACTGCTCCTGTTTCTGAGCAGGAAACAGGCACTGATGCAGTTGCACACAGAATTTAATCTGCTGTGCATGAGCTGCCTTCTGCACCCCTTGATTGCCTGTATAAAACCCCACTTCTCCCCTTTTCATCCAAGCTGCAGAAACCCACCTTGAACAGGGCTAACAGCTTGTGTGTGGCTCCTCACCCTTTTTGTGTTGGGATTTTGGATTCATGACCTAAATGGGAACTACAGGATAACACCTGAGCACTTCTCATCCTCAGAAGCACCTCAAACATAACGAGCATGAGCACAACAAACCTGGGGAGGAATGCAGAGAATTATCTGCCATAATAATGGAGGCAATTTGTTGGCTTAATTTTGGGTTATATTAAGGCACAGTAAAATGAGGAAGGTCTCCTTCACTGCAAGAAAGGTCAGTGAAACTACTCAAACTAGACCCGAATCCTTCCTGAAGCATAGGTGGGATTAAGTCCTGTTACATACAAGTTTGGCAACAAAAGCACCGACGGCACAACTTCTTTGGGGTTGGGGTCTTTAAAAATCTTGGAAAAGCCCGAAGAGCACTTTTCTGTGGTGACACCTGCTCAGGCTCTGTGTGCAGGCAACACTTTCTGGTTCCTCATTTCTTCCTGCATTCAGGAGGGCCGGTGCACTGCTGGAGACAAACCAAGTTTCACAGAAGCGCCAGTGATTCTTACTTCTTTTGAATGGAAGATGTTGTAGAGTGGCAGATTTCCACCTGGCTGCTCCAGTCACAGGCATTTTTAATTTACTATTAATTACTCAAATTTTAGCCATTTCCCTAAGAATGTAACAGAACATTCCATCAAGTCTATAATGATGCACTAAAGGACACACCAAAGAGAACATAACCCTGTGCAAAACAGCAATACTTTGGCAATTACTGATGTTGGAACGGTTCAAAAAGGGATTTTTAATGGAACTTTTATCTACTAGAAGGACTTCTGACTAGTCGGAGTGTCAAACTAGCCTTACTGAAAGACAAAAGTCTTCTGGAAAATTTAAGTGTGACCCTGCAGAGATAAAGACTTGATGCTGTGGGACCTTGAAAGCTGGGATACAACAAAGCAGGGAGCTGTAGTCCTACCCTCCCTCATCACCCATCCAGCTGTCCACAAGCATTTAAAACCCTTTTCAACAATTTACATTCCTAAATGCAGATACTTTTATTTCCTTTCAGTGTGAAAGTGCATTGCATTTGAAGAACAATGAAATCATTCTGATGTGCATGTCAGCCCAGAAAGCTTTAAAAGTGCATTTTGGTGTGAAATATTAATATGTAGGAACAGAAAACTGGCAGATTCTTTCTGTAAAAGCCCTAAAAATAAAAAAAAAAATTAAAAAAAAATCCACCAGAAAAAATTATGTAATTTTCAGTTTATCAGTGTTGAGTGACTAGAAACTGTGCACCTCAGGCTTTTATGCACTTAATTTGATGGAAATGTTCTGAGAAAGTGTTCATCAAGCTTTAAAAATAAGGAGAGGTGAGAAGAGGAGATGAATGCTTGAGATCAGCTAAACAAAAACCCAAAACCCGAAGAAAAAGGAAAAAGAAGGTTCTAATCAACACAGTAGTCAACTGGAGACTCATTCCCACCAGTTTCCATGCAGTAGGCTCACAGCTAAACTCCATGGATTTCTTGGAATTTAGCTAGGACCGAAATAAAAATGTGCATTAATCCAGAATAATCCAACTGATGATAATCACGGGGCAGGCTACAGCTTTAACACTTGTTCAAGAAATGGACTCAGCAACAAAAACTTTTAAAACAAAAAAAACTATAACATTTGAAGCCATAAATAAATTCTTTTGACTTCTGCATCAGAACTTCATGAAAACCACCTTCATGAAAAGGAAGGACACATTTCAGTACTCAAGTATATTTGAATATAGCTAAAATATTTAAGGAAAATACCAAGTTCATTTATTAAGGCTCCTGGTAATACTGTTGCAAGATTCAGAGTATTATCCTTAGTAGTAAGTGCTATCACTCACTCTTGTGAAGTTCAGAACTCAGCCAAACTATGCAATTTTTCTGTTTTAAGAGTTTATGCATCATTTCCTGAGCCTATTTTGCATGCATGCACTGAGATCATACACATAAATCACAGCACAAAGACAAGTGGTAACACTGAAGAAAAAAGCTCTCAAAAGTTCATTTAATCCAAAGAAACTCCTCCGGTGAAGAAGTACATCTGTTTCCACAAAGCCATATGACTAAACACGCTGTCAAATTCATCTAATAATCAGTGAAAATTAACATATGCTTGGGACTATTTCAGTCTCCATTCTCTGGGAGCTGGGTGTAACATGCAGACTTTGCACATCTATTCCAGTCTCACACCACTCTGTGGGTAATGGTGTGTGTCAGCAGCAGGCAGTGGGTTATCCCCCCCAAAAAGCTACACTTAATCAGATATCCAAAGATATCTCAGGTAAAATACCTTTAATCCATGGAAATCAGAGTTGTGCGTTAGTGGGAAGGTACCTCCAGAGGTCCAAGTAAGTCAGAACTACAGATGACTCAAGAGATCAAAGAACATAAATCCCACAGTCTCTCCAGATTCTTTTCTAGTGTTTGAACATTCACAGGTGCATTTTTTTTCCACTACCAGAAAATGCCAGAATGGTTTGGGTTGGAAGGGACCTCAAAGCCCATCTCAGCCCAAGCCATAGGCAGGACACCTTCCATTAGACCAGGTTGCTCTCCTACTTATTCCTTTGTTCCAGCTTGTGTCCAGTGCTCTGTTCCTGCACGCCTCTGACAAGCCTGGATCCATTTTCTCTCCACATTCCCGTGTCAGGAAGTTACAGATACCATGAAGATCCCACAGCATGTTTCCATCTCAAGCTGTCCTTGTGCACTGGGGTTGGAACTAGATTATATTTAAGGTACTTTCCAACCAGGAAGATTCCAGGACATTTTTACTAACCTACAACAGGATTTACCTGGGAAGGGACCGAAAACATGCAGTCAGGCATTAACAAACCTCTAGCTAAGCTATGGAAAAACCCATCAGCTTTCAGGAATATGCTGCCTGTTCCCAAGTCAAGAGGTAACCTGCACAACTCCTGTTGGTTTCTGTTCTCCTGCTGCCACAGAAGAAATAGGGACAGAAATCATGAATCATCAATCCCATGGAGGTAATATTAAGATAGTGCCAGGAGAAATGTTCAGCTGGAAAGTGTGGCTGGAAATCAAATGAGCTGTGACATTCACCCCAGATGACTCTGAACAAGTTGCTTTCTAAAAACAACACAATGCTGGGAGGCCAAGGACACCTTTGAGTTTTGAAATACAAAAGCTGGATTCAGAACTTGCTGAAATAGGAAGCAATGAAAAAGTAAGTGTCAGGGAATTCAGAGAAGACAAGCAGAACACAAAAACCCTCACCAAATTCATGAGGCAAAAAATAAAACAGCCACGCTCCAAGTTTGAGGTAGGAAAACCCAGCTGAATTATCCATTTTGAGTGGTCTTGACACACAAGACCCACCTCCTTTAAGGTTCTAAAATGCTTTGCATTACTTAGCAATTTGTTCTCAGCATAGCTGCTGCTGGAAAATCAGTTGGAGAAAAGTAGGAGGATGAGAGGAAACAGCTTCCAAGAAATTTCGCTCAGGTCACAGTCAGCAAGAACTGGCTGTCCCCCCCCCCCACCCTAAGATGGGAACGTTCAGAAAAAGTTTTGAGCTAAAAAGAGTCTTAAAGGAAGCACTAAGGCAACGGAGTTAGCGGCTCTGACAAGAATTTCAGCACAGAGGGAGAGGTGAGGAGGAAGAGGTAGAGTCAATGGAAAAAAATCCCCTGGAGGCTGAGGTCAGACTGATTAAGATGCTGTTTCAGTCAATATCCGCTGAAAACCATAGCTGAAAGCAAACAAACACTAAATATACTTTTTCAGAGTCTTACAAGGAAAAGACTCTCATGGAAAATGTATGAAGACGCTTCCAAGTAATTATAGATTGGCAAAGGTATATTTCTTTCCCTGACCATTATTTTAATTCATTATTAATCAGCTGCTTCTGTCAAGCCTATGTGCTTAAAAACACTGAGCAGTGTGTTCTTGGTAAGGGGTAGTTTATCAGCTTGATTTTATGTCCATCACACAGCATTAAAATGATAGGACAGTGATTTAGAGTAAACCATGAATTTGATCCACTCACTGATACATTTCATTGTTTTCCTGAGCCCACGAGGAGCTTGGTGTCGGGGGAGGTGGGTGGCTTTGATCAACCTGGAGGGTAAGAAAAGCACGAGCCCAAGGTCAGGCACAAGGGGAAGTGTCTGACTTTGTCTAAAGTTCCACTTCTGGAGGGCTTCTGCTTCTGTAGGCACTGCTGCTGCTTCTGAGACACCCCCCAGGGTTCACATGGAGAACTGGAAGATACAGAGCATCACTTTCACCCAAACCAGAGTCTCTCCCTGGAGTCACAGTCAGCTGCACAAAGGGGACCACAAACACCCGTCTCACTCTCCCTGCCTGAACAGGTACCATTGGCTCAGTTCATCAATGTCTCCAGTGATGCTTTGTGAGGCTACCTAGAAACAGAGACTAGACAGGAATAAGGGAATAAAGGTCAGTATTTATTGGAAAGGCATTCAAAGGTACACCCTGGGAAGCCAAGGGCTCCAAGATGGACCCCAAGCTGGACCACAAGATGGTCCAAGCCACGAGTTCCCCACACCTTTATAGGTTTAGTTCATTTGCATATCAGCATCAATTCGCCAATTAAAACTTTAGCTAATGATGTAATTTCCCCTCAGCTTGCCCCTCCTTTAGAGGCTTTGGGCCTGGACAGTCTGGGTGTCCTTGGAGAGCAAACCTAGAGAGGTTTTGTTATGTCTATCTTAGCATGAGAGAAGAGCAGCTCACAGGCAACGAGGCACTTCAGAGTTACACACCAAGCAACACAAGACTTGAAAAATGTGAGTTAAAACCTAAGGCATCACTAGGCATTACACTAGAACCTTTAGTACTGCTTCCAGAATATCCATTTCTGTAAGCTTGGACTTTCTCCAGTGGAAGTCTGTTGTGTTTTGATCCTCTGCTTGCCTTTTTTCCGGTCCATTCTTAGCACAGGAGCCATGCAAAGCATTCAGTCATTCTTTCCTCACGACATTTTGTTCACAAGGTTAAAGACCACTCTAAATCCCAGGAGCAGAAGTTTCCTCCTAAGGACAGGAGGACGTTAAAGTGTACTTTATATATTCTGTGCTGTAGCTGTCCTGGTCCATCAGTGGCCTGCAGTGAGGCTGGAACAGCTCACTGGGTTCTGTGCTGCCACCAACCTTGGTCCCAGCTGGAAGCACAGCCTGAGAAAAGCAGTGGGAAAAGGTATCAGCTGGAAAATGTGACCAAGATGTGGGCTGAAAAAAATGCAAATATCTGCATCCTCACAGTCACATCAATTGATGAGGGCAGGTGAGAATGTGAGAATATTTACTCCAGCAATGTTATCTGACTGGGGACTCTGTCAGTTGAGAATTCCAAGGGAAAAAGGGAGGAACCAGAAAAAAATAGTCACAGACCTGAAAAATCCACTGATGTCTATATGAGTTAGGTCAAAGTTACAAAGTGTTTATCTAGCTTAGGTTATAAGATATCTATGTAATCTAATATCAATATAACCCCAAATCATGACTTTTTATCAATATAACCTGAAGCATAACTTTCTATACTTATATAGCCTAATTCACTATTCACTTAAGCCTTTTACTTATGCAGCCTGAAACATAACTTCTATGCCTATATATATGCCTATGTAACCTGATACTTCCATAACCTGAATCGTAACTTTTGATACCTATATAACCTGATATAAATAACTTTTTATACAATGCAATGGGTAGTATATGGTTAACTAGTTGCTTAAATGCTGAATAGACAAAAAGAGAGAAAAGATTCACCAGGTGTGTAGCTTCAGAGATAGATAAGGGTAGTACTAAAGAGAAATGGGCAAGTGCAAAGCCAATTAGCCACAAAACAAAGAATTTAGACCGGTTAAGACCAGAGACACCAAGGATCACCGTAACTACGTGTGCTCCAAAGCCAAAGTTGGAAAGTTCAAGTGCGAAGAAGACTTCAGAAGCCTTCATCAAAGACCCCCAAAGATCCCCGAATTAGGCACAGTGAGAAGGAATTATCTAATAACCATGAGATCATGGTATGTAAATTAGCTCCAGTGTGTATGTGATGATGCTATGATGACATAGCCACATTAAGCATAATTTATTATATAAATATACCACAGCACTTGACAAAGGTGGGTGAGCTAGGAGGAAAAATCCCCCTCACCACCAGCACTGCAATAAACAAATACCTGCTCTATAGACATCAGCCTGTGGGGATCTATTTCCAGCCTATCTTTCAGGCATCACCACCATGGAGACACTGACAAGGAACAAACCTCACCAGTCCCAGTAATGGATGGGCTGCTCAGAAACCACACACACCACTTCCAGCAGGAGGCAGGAATGGTATGTGTCCCAAGAAACGAGCTACTGGGGGAGACTAATGGGAATGAGGAGCCTTGGAAAAGTTGTGGAGAAGAACAGGCTATAAATAAACTCTACAAAACCAGCAAAATTTTGCAGGATTAACATCCCTACTTGCAATACCAAACATGAAGGCCTTTAGGCTTGGCCTTGGTCTGCCTGAGGGCAGACTTGGGCTATAGGTATAGAAGATTTAAAGTTACCTTCCAGGATGTCAAACCCTACAGCACATTTGTGAACTCAGAAGTGCTTTAAAATGCAGGTAAGGCAAGGCTGAAGCTGTCTGGGCTTTTTAAACCAGAGAGAGATTTTAAATGAGTGTTTGCTGAGGCTGAAAAAGCCCTCCAAGAACATGAAGTCCAACCATGAACCCAGCACTAAAAGGTGTCTTTAAGCACCAAGACTGCATTGTTTTGAACACTTCTGAGGATGGCAACTCCACCACTTCCCTGGGCAGCCTGTTCCAGTGCCTGACCATCCTTTTGGAAAGAAATCTTTCCTAATATCCAACCTGAACCTTCTCTGGGGCAACGTGAGGCCATTTTCTCTGGTCCTGCCACTTGTCACCTGGGAGAGGAGAGACAAGTACCACTTCTGGACTAATTTTCTACAACTATTTCTGAGTTAGAGTAATGGTAATACAATGGGCCTTTCTTTACAACTGCGAATCTTTCAAAGATGGCCAAACTTTCCAAGGTTTCACCCTTGCTTCCATGCAGACATCTGAAACCAAACCTCCTCTTTAGTGTTACACTGCACTTACCACCAAACACCCCAGATTTGAGATTCTCACCATCACTACACAAGCTTTGTACATCCAGTTCCACTTTGATTAGGATTTGAGGATCTCAAAGAGGTTGTGGAATCTTTAGTTTATGGCAGGAGCTGTGTGCTGTGAAGACTTTAAAGAAAATAATTTGGCTTACAGTTTATTTGAGAAAGCCTAGATCAGGCAGCCGTTCCAGACAGATCCTAAAGCAAGCAGAGCTTTATAGCCACTCTCCACAAAATGATGAATTAAGGACAAAACATCCTGATAGATTGCAGAAAATCTTGCCTAGTCTCAGAAAGAACCTCCCCAAAGGACTGAAGAACCACCCAGCTGCAGCAGTGGATGTCTGTCACCTTCTTATATATTCCATTTATCTCTCTGCTTGCCACTGAAGCTGTGGGCTCCACAGGGAATGCAGTCATTGTGCCAGTTCCTTGTTCCTCCCCGTTGGAGAGTGGAAGGTGCAGCAGATGTTGAGATGAAGAGAAGTCAAACATGTCCCTGAACCAAAGTCTTGTATCTCTCAGGGCAGTGCTAAGTCTTGGAGAGAGCAAGAGCAGCAGTAACTCTTCAAAGATTTCCAAGTCTGCAAGTTATGGGCACTGGGAACGTTTTGTGGTCTCAGGCTCTCACCAGAACACACACCCCACAAAGACATGGCCCTGAACTTGATGATTGACTGCAATTATTGCTAATTAACAGGTCTGTAAAAGTTAGGACAAAAAAGGCTGTGAGTACACTGACAGAGGAGGACCAGAGACATTCCACACAGAGCTGTGGAAAGAAATGGGAAGGGTATGGTATACTGTTAAAATATGAAAAGGAGATTAAAGCTAGCTTCAATTACCTAGATTATAAATGCATATACCATCTGCTAGCAATTTTTTGCATCTCAAAAGCAGTCTCAGTCGAGTCAGCACCATTCAGCTTTTCACACTGCAAGTGGCAGCGTGGAAAGATCCGTTCTGAACTTCCCCATCATCCCCACCTCTCCAGCTTCTCCAGCCCACCAGATGGCTGAAACCACAAAGTAAAGAATGTGTTTGAAACCACCACTCCCTAATTTAGGAGGGAACGCATTCTTGATCAGTTGAAAAAAATAATGAAAACATTTATGATTTCCAGCTTCTCTGAAGCTGCAGAGAAAGGTTTTCACTCTGACAACTTATATTAGCTGGTCTGGAATCTGCAGGCAGCAACATTTAAGAAGCAATTTGAAACTGAAAGAGTACTTTAGAGAAAGTGTCTCAAATGTCAGACAGATCTATTAAGACAGCTCTTGACAGACTAATCTATAAGCCTTTCTTTTTTAGTATGAGATTTGTATCGATTTTTAAAATAGCAATCCCATTACTACACATTAACAGCATGGATAAACATCTCTCCGAGTATTTAGGATTCCAACAGGACAAAGAGAGAATGTGAGGGCAGTAATTTTCCATCACACAGTAGGTGAGTTTAATGCAGGATCTACAAATCAAGTCCATCTCTAAAGCAAATTTTCAGCACAGCAGGAGCTCTGATGACCTTTTTTGTTACCCAAATCCACGCTGTACTTGTGATTCTGCTCCCTTCCCAGCAGTCAGCTGAACATCCTCTTACCTTACTGCCCTTCCCACTGCCAGACCTTGAAATTCCCTTCCTAATGTGCCCAATTGTCACAACTTTAGGGGTAATGGAGGAAAACCAGGAGCAAGTGTAGCTATGCATGTGGCTCAATCGGCAGGAATGCAGGAAATGGCCTCCATCTCAGAGGTCTTTTCCAGCCCAAGTGATTCTGTGAAAAGAAACACCCCAACAGAAGAGAAGTGGGAGAGGCAGGCATTTTACTTCACATCAATTTGGATTTCCAGGGCCAGAAACACCAGACCCTCCCTGAGCCCAAAGACTCATGGCCTTGTCCCATTATCAAACCTGTCAGACTGACCAGACTCCCAACAGCACCAGTGTCACAGCCAGAATAAACAAATGCAATTGCAGTAAATCCTGACATTCCCTATCCCAGAGACTCCTTGAGCTCAGCAGCCTGGTGCATGCATCAGCCTCAGAGTAGATCATAGAATGCCTTAGAGTGGTTTGGGTTGGAAAGGAGCTAAAAGCCCATCTCATTCCAATCCCTCCTGCCATTGGCAGGGACACCTTCCACTATCCCAGGCTGCTCCAAGCCCTGCCCAGCCTGACCTGTGACACTTCCAGGGATCCAGGGGCAGCCACAGCTTCTCTGGGCACCCTGTGTCAGGGCCTCCCCACCCTCACAGGGAACAATTCTTTCCCAATATCCCATCCGTCCCTGCCTTGTGGCAGTGGGAAGCCATTCCCTGTGTCCTGTCCCTCCAGCCCCTTGTAAATAGTCTCTCTCCATCTTTCCTGTAGGCTCCCTTCAGGACCTGGACGGGTCTGTTATATCACCCTGGAGCCTTTTCTCCAGGCTGAACAATCCCAGTTCTCTCAGGCTTTCGTCTCCACCACTTGCCAGAGTTGTGTAACGAATTACCTTATTCACCTTCGATTCCTGGTATGGAATAAGCTACTGGAATTTCCAGATTTCTCTCAAAATCCAATGTTTATGCCACTCACACACATTCCCCTAAACACATACATTTAGGAGCTCATTTTCAAACGAGATGTCACAACCACAGTTTGGATGATTTTAAAATCAACTTGCAGACTTACAGGTGGCTCCTGGCTATCAGGACACTGGACAACAGAAGGATGCTCAGAGGGGCACAGCCCTAAAGACTGGAGCCCGAGAGTGCTCAGCTGTGTAAAACCTGTGACAACATGGCTGAACCTGGGTCAGGTCAGGGGCCATAACTTTGGATGTGGAAGAATTAAGCTAGAGATCCATGGTGGGGCTGCCTACATTGTTCTTTGGTTTAAAAACTGAATTAATCCAAAACATCCAAAGAGATTTTAAATGAGAAAAATTAGATGTTATCAAAGTGTGATCTGCAAGTGCTACCTGATCAATGACGGAGGCAGGGAAAATGGGAACAGAAAGAGAGTTTGCAGGGAAGTCTCTCTCCTGACCCACAGTGGAGGGTCCCACCTCTCCAACCCCAGCATTCCTGGTGATAACAAATTCCACAGTGTTCTGAGTCTCTCCAAAATGTCTCATAGTGTTGGAGGCCTAGATGGGTGCTTTTGCAGCCACTGGACTTCACTCCTGAAGCGTTCCTGCCCCATGGGAAGGAAGCTGTGTGTGTGCCTGCTCTGGGAGCTCCTGGGGTGACTCCATCCCAGAAAGCCACACCTCTCTCCAGGCGCTGGGAGAGGACAGCCTGCTCCCTGGTGTCCGAAGGCAGCACAGGACACAGCCACCGAACATGCAGGAAACACGCAAACACTCGCTGACTCCACCGCAGATGGAGAGCTGGGAATATACCCTGGGAGCAGCAGGAGATGAGCTGGGAAGGGAAACACCAGCTCTCACACACACACACTTAAGCAATGTGAAGCAACTGCATCCAAGATGAGTTGCCTGGCTCTTTAATATATATCACCTAAAATGCATGACACCAGGAGAGCCCAGAGCTGCTAAATCAAAAAATTCCCATCAGCTGGAAGGATACCTCGGTTCCACTTTCACATGACAAATATGATGTGAGTCCAGCTTTTCTGGTAGGGGATTGCAAAGGTTCAAAACAACACCCCAAAAATCCCCTGCTTCTTCACCTTTCAAGGGTGGTCTGTAGGACCTCAGACCCTGTGGAAATAACAGCAGCTGATTCCTAGGATGCACCACCACAGTTTGGAGCTTCTATTTCAACCTCTCAGCAGCCAGGCTGGGAGCAGAACAGTTCTGCTGCACCAGAGGCAAAAAAGTCACACCCACACCTTCCTATCACCACCACTCACACCGACTGCAAGCCAACATTTTCCCACCAGGATGAAAAATAACTGCCATTCCTGATGTACTTTCCCAGCTGAGCATGGAGCAAACTCTTCAAGCATCAGGAAGACACCTGAGGTGGTGGTATCACCCACGGAGCCCCAGCCACTCCTGTTCCTCCAAGCCTGCTGCCTGCAGGCACATCTCTTTTCCAAGTGCTGTTCCCTCTCTTCCACCTCAGAAAACCTCTGCTCATATCCTACAATTGCTTTTTCCAAGTCCCCTCTAAAAGAAATGGAGAAGAGTCACCAAGAATGGACCTAACTGTTGCTCCAACTTCTTTTGGGTGGCAAATAGCCTTGAATCTCAGTGGAGACGGCTTCACACACAGACAGCTCCAGACCCTCCCACCTTGCTCCTGCATACTTCAGCAACCAATGCTAGTAGTGGACTTTGGACCACCTCCACCTGCATCACCTCAGAACCAGCACAGCTGACCAAAGGGGTAGCCCACACCATGTAGCACCATGCTCAGCCAGGAAAAAAGAAAGGGAATCCTTTATTTTGTCTTTATTTTGTTCCCCATTGTGCTGAGGGGGACAGGGAGCAAGGGTGGGTCCGTGTGGAGTTGTGCCATTAGAGAGCATCACTGGGCTCCCGGGTGTTCCACCCTCTCTGAAGATGTCACCAAACACCCAAAAGCTCAGATGTTACCTGGCTGATTGCAAAGGGCAGAGCCATGACCTTCTTCAGACTCTCAAGTGCAGAAATGTACTGACAGAGCTCAGAAATTTTGACTAATATTTCCATTAGGGCCCCGCTACACACACTCCCAAAAGTGAGGGTCAAAGGAGTATCAATTTGCTTTCTGAGTGGATTCTGTGCCCTTAAGGCTACAGATCATAATGGGAAAAAACCCAAAAATCCCTCAAACAGGTCAAGTACTAGAAAGGTGATAAACCCCACACCATTAAAGCAGAGATTTAAAGGCAGGTACATGTTCTACCTGATCTGATTATGCTATGAAAAGTCCAAGGCTGTTACAGAACTTCACATTAGTTCTTCCAGCTCCATCAAGAAAGAATGTTTGCACGGGCTTTGCCAAGAAGAGTGGAAAGTTCAAAGAAAAAATAGAAAGAGAAAAAGGAAGAACATTCCACTGTTTCCACAATTATTCTTGCAGAGCCAGTGGAGTGGGACAGCAGAACAATGTCCAGGAAACCTCTTGCTGTGCAAGCTCACTGCCACCCTGAGCCCAGAGCTGCTGTCTTTTAGAAAACTCCTCTTGCATCCAGTATTTGGACTGTGCTGCACCTCTCCCTGGCCTGGGAAGAGGAACACAGAAGGGAAATGGGGGTTGTCCTGTTCCAGGACATACCTATTAAAAGCCTGAGCTTCTTTCTGCAAAATATTTCTAGCAGAATACACTGAATAGCAAGGTTTGTGCACAGCACTTTTTTTTTTCCTGCCACCCACCTTACTACTAACCTGTATTTGCAAATTCTGACAGCCAGGCTGAGATCTACTCTGTCTGCTGAGGAACCCCACACCTGGCCTGAGAAGCCTAAGGGACAACAGTAGGATATACCAGACAGAGAAACCATCAAGAGGAAATAAAAAGTATAAAAAGCCTGTCAAAGGAGCAGTTGGGTATCATAAATGACATTCAGGGAAGCTGGAACAGAGATCAGTCTTGATCACGAGAAACTTTTCTTGAAGCTATTTCTCAATGGAGCAGCACTAAGAAAAGCAAGTTGCAGTGACTAAAAAGTGACTAAAAGCCAAAACTGTTTTCAAATATCGATATTAAAACCCCACACAATTCTTTCAGGCTCCAGCCATCATGAAGAAAAACGTTTCAGTGTCCTTTTTTAAAGCAAAAATCACATTTTTTAATACCAGTTCATCTCCCAAGATCCAGTCTCCTTTCTGCCACTAGATGTCCCACAAGTAAGAGGAGAACCCAGATGGGAGCACTGTGAGGTAATTGTAATTTGGATTTTCATTTGAGCTGCTTTGAACTCGTAACATATTATTCGACTCAGTAAAAGCTTTCTCAAATTTGAAAATACAACAAAAGACTCTTGCTGGATTGATATATTCATTTAACAGTCATTTTGATGGTATAGTATTAGATGTTAAGCCCATATTCAGGTTGTTTCTATGCTTTACTTCTTTAAGTTTTAAATATAACACAACTCTACCAGGGAAGCATTATAGTGAAGATATTACCCCATGGGAACAGTTTTGCTGATGTTTATTTCAGCATTAAAATAAACATCAGAGCAAGAACTCTAAAGTATCACTGAAAAAACTACATATTAAAGCTAACACAGTTAGGAGAAAATAGGATAGATAACTGGATGTCCCTTTAGATCCTG
Source organism: Daphoenositta chrysoptera (assembly GCA_013397915.1). Classification (NCBI taxonomy): domain Eukaryota; kingdom Metazoa; phylum Chordata; class Aves; order Passeriformes; genus Daphoenositta; species Daphoenositta chrysoptera. The sequence goes on from VZRO01000515.1 coordinate 56,104, forward strand.
CAGGTGGTGGATCATCAAACCAAGCCATATGCTGAATGCTGAGTAGACCCCATCCATGCAAGATACTGTTCCATGCGAGTTATTTGAGGTAAAATAAGATTTTTTTATAAGAAAACAACTATTTGTTGTTTCTGCAATCAGCCAGAAGAAAACAGGCACATGGGAACTTCTTGCTGCACTGTGAAATGGGAAAGAGAAACGCTGCAAAGAGAAACCCTGAACTGCTACTTATCCTGCACCTCATTCCCGCAAGGTGCCAGCCCTTTTTCACCTTCCTCAAAAATCTGGGGAGAAGAAGAGACATTTTGAATGTATTATCTTTTAAAATATTCCCTGTATCAGGGTGGCTTCTGACCATATGAGATGGTTCTGTGCCTGATTCTGTCACTCTGAAGGAGGTGGAGCCTCCTTCTTTTGGTAACACTTTAGGTGTTAAACTAATCAAAGGTATGAAAGAGCAAAAAGAGCAAGAAAATCAAGACCAGAGCACTGGGAATCCCTCCTGTATAGTCAGGAGGAGGTTTGTGGAGAGACACAAAGGGACTATGCAATTGTAGGATTACAGAATCATTACGGTTTGAAAAGACCTCCAAGGCCATCGAGTCCAACCTATGGCTGGTCCCGACCTGGTCACCTAGCCCAGAGCACTGAGTGCCACATCCAGGCCTTCCTTGGACACCTCCAGGGATGGGGACTGCACTCCAATGCCTGACCACCCTTTCCATGGAGAAATTCCTCCTGATGTCCAACCCGAGCCTCCCCTGGCCCAGTCTGAAGCCATTCCCTCTCCTCCTGTCCCTGTTCCCTGGGAGCAGAGCCTGAACCCCCCTGGCTGCCCCCTCCTGTCAGGGAGTTGTGCAGAGCCAGAAGGTCCCTCCTGAGCCTCCTTTTCTCCAGGCTGAGCCCCTTTCCCAGTTCCTCTAGCCATTCCTCATGCCTCACTTTAGACTCTTCACCAGTCCTTCATTTTTGTTGCCCCTGCAAGTCCCAGCTCCAGCCATCAGCCTCAGCCACAGTGATTTCCCATATGCCCCAGGTCCCTCCATGTGACTTTTGGTGCTTCCTAACAACCCTACCACCTCTGTGCTCCCTCAGTGTCTCCCCAGTTCTGGTGTGCAGGCACAGAGGGTCTGGGTCACTTTAAGGGCAGCTGAGGGATCCCCAGTTCCACTTGCCTGACATGCTGGCAACACCACCGAGGGCAACCCCATCCCTGGAGGTGTTCAGGGCCAGGCTGGATGAGGCTCTGAACAATCTTGTCTAGTGGAAGCTGTCCCTGCCCATGGCAGGGGGTGTAAAGAGATGGCTTTTCAGGTCCCTTCCAACCCAAACCAGTCTGTGACTCTGTAGGGAGGATACGTTGTGTCCCATCACCAAGGTAATTAATGACAATCAACAGAATCAATCCCCAGGGCACCTTAACAGCAACTACTTTCCAGCTGGACTTTGTGCACAAAGCCCCTACGTAAGGATGGTGCGGGAGACAGTATCAAATTAGTAAAGTTGAGGTAGACACTCCCCACTGCTCTTCCCTCATCCCCCACCAAGCCACTGCATCATGGAAAGCTGCCAGGTTGGTTAAACACAATTCTGCCTCCCTAAATATAGGTAGACTATCATTAATCACTCTGCTGTTCTTCACAGGCCTGGAAATGGTTTGCAGAATTCATTTCACCACCTTCCCAATGACTGAGGTGAAGCAGACCAGCCTGTAGTGATCCAGATCCTCCTTCCTGGAGACAGGAGTGATGATTATCCTCTTCCAGTCTTTGGGAACCCCTCCGAGTCACCATGACCTCCCAAAGGGTGGCCTTGCAATGACACCAGCCAGCTCCCACAGCACTCCTGGGTGCATTTCATCCCATCAGTCACAAGGATCTACGTATTCCCAGTTTAAGTGCTCCCTAACCCAGTCCCCCTCCAGTGAGGGTGTTTTCCTTAGTGGGGTGTGGCAATGTCCCTATCCATGCAAGAAGCTTCTCACCCCTGCCTGGCTTTAATATCCCAGGGGCTTATGTGTGTTTTCCAGAAGGAAAACAGAGGGAAGAAAGGACAGAAAAGACAACCCCGGTGGCAGCAGAAAACTCAATCCCAGTGAGACTGGAAACCTCTGATGCTTGACTTGAACTGGTCAGTGTGATGTAAGGCAACAGGATTTCATCCCACAGCTGGCACAGCCCCGTGTGCAACAGATATTCTGCTACAGAGGGTGAATCATTTCAGCCCAGTGTGAACACCAAACATTTGACAGCCACATAAATAAACCCTATTTTTATTTTGCAGAACAGCTTCCTGATTTTGCCACCACTCATGTCTCAGCACACAAAACCCCTAAGTAAACCAAGAAAGGAGGTATTTTATTCATGAGTACAAAGCCCAGCTGAGTTCTGAGAAAACTTATTGTTGCTTTTGAGATGTCTCATCTCCAGGCATGGAGCTCTGCAGTGCAGAACATGGAAAGTGTCACAAGTCCCCAGCATAACAAACCTGGCAGAAGATGCACAGGGAATGGCCAGTGTGTGAGAAGGGGCTTCTGTGATCTGCTGTCAGGCTGGAATTTGGTCCCAGATCTGTTTTGTGTATTCTAGCTGCTTAATCCAATTACAAGAAGTGACCAGCTAAGGATGAGATGAGAAGGAAGCCAAGGAAGTGACTTTGGCCCAGGACTCAGCTGACAGATACCAAGTTCCACAGTACAATTCCCTTGATAAACCTGGATTTATTTCTGTAACAGTTCTCTTCAGCAGATAAACAACTCAACAGCATCTTCAGCTCAGGAGTTTTGCCCTCAAGACTGTCAAAACACAGCTAAGCTCAGACTTATCTGCTTCATTAAATTGGGGTGCTGACCTATTTAAGCCACAGAAAAAGCTGCTGTTGTATTTGTCCTTGCTTTTCCAGTGATACTGGGAACACCACTTGCATGTAGAAGTCAAAAACACGAGTTCATTGCCTGTTCAATGTTTATCTGTGAAAGCATTCCCCGTTCTTACAAGCTCAGGGAGCAGCAAACATTCCAATAGTATCAACACATGGAAAAGTCAGTGAAGATGGAGCTGGAAGCAGGAGGCTGGCTGAGTGCAGAGCCACAAGAACCAGTGCTGATGGCACCAACAGCCCCCACCTGCCCTGAGCAGCCTCTACCTGCAGTCCTGTCCAGAGGGTCCGCTCCAGCTCCATGCCTGGCACCCTGTCCTGGCCTGACCTAGAAGGCAGGTGACCCCTTGGACTCATCTGCAACCTTGCCTACAGCCCCAATTTCTGCCGATCCCATCTGGACTCCTAGATGGATCTTGTCCCGCCCCCCCCCCCACTTGGGTTGGGGCTTTCCACAGACCCTTTTACCTGCACCCAGCTCTGCTGCTGCATCCCCACAGGCCTGAGGAAAAGGTTTCAAACGGCAAAGCTCAGCCCTGGCTGTGGTTCTGGTGGTGTTTGAGGCATTTTGTGGCTGTCCCAGAGGATGGATTGCAGGGGACACTGGCAGCTGTGTCTCCCAGCCTGAAGTCAGAAGTTTCACAGACACAGTTCACAGGCACACCACCAGTGGAGACAGCCTTCAAGAAGTTAGGCTTCCAAAGGACAGGAAGACAAGACACTTTGCTATCAAGCACTAGGAAGCCCCTGTTAAGCACTTCTGAGCCCCTCAAGTTTTAGTTTATTCTACAATCCCTCTAGCAGCTTTTGGTATCCCACTACCTCTTCTTCCTGATACTCCTGCTCTTTGGAGAGCCACAACATTGCTCTCACTGGGATTCAGCTGGATGCAGGATTTGGCCACATTTCACACACACACCCCCAGCTCCCACAGGCACCATGCAACAGCTTCCTGCTGAGATGGGAACTTGTTCACTGCGCCCAGCACCCAAACATCCCTGCAGAGGGCCTGCACAGGTGCCACCAACCACTGCCCCTTGAAACCCCTTGGCTCATGGTCTCAAAGGCCATAATGCCTTACGTTTTAACTTTTCTATTTTTCAAATCCTGCACTGCCTGGTGTGTAACTCGGAAGTTTCGTGTGGCCTGTGAGCTGCTGTTCTCTCATGCTGGTCAGACGTAACAAACCTCTCTAGGTTTGCTCTCCAAGGACACCAGGCCCCAAAATGCGTAAACTAAAAGCCTCTGAGAGGAGGGGCAAACCTGGGGTAATTACATCATGAACTGAAATGATAATTGGAGAATTAACCCTGATGTGCAAATGAACCAAACTTATAAAAGTGTGAAGAAATCATGACCCAGGATCCATCTTGTACATAGCCTTTGGTCTGCCCAGGGTGTACCTTTGAAGGCCCTTCAAATAAATACCTGCTTTTATTCACTTAATCTTGTCTAGCCTCTGTTTTCAGGTAGCCACTTCAAGGCATCAGCCACTTGGTATTTGCTCTCCCAAAGCCCATGGACCTGGGGCAGCCAGACACAAACCCAGCCTTGGGAACAGCCTGTGGATCCAGGCTCCCCCTGTGACCATCTAAGAGCAAGGGACGGGGGACCGGCCAACACCTGGAGCTCCAACACCAGGCTGCAGGAGAGCTCCTTGGAAACTGGGTTTGTCTGAACTGCAGTGGAACTGTTTTTAAGTACTACACCAAGGCCTTGCAGACAGAATAAATCCGCTGGGTTTGGTAATAAGGAGACTGAGTACATATTTCAGTCTCTTGCCTAGATATATGCCACCTCTGCAGGCTGGAAGGAGAAGCAGGCAATGAGTATTTTGACAAATATTCTAAAGGTTGTACCAACACAAGCTGATGAAACACAAAAACAGGAAAAAACCCACATAATCTGCATTATTACTTCCTTATGAATTAATCCAGGAGGCCCACAGATTGCTAGCTGAACTCTTTGGAATAGTGTTACACAATTTAAGTGCTCTAGTCCCAGTTCTGGTTTACATACATTTAACTGTCCCTTCCCACACAAACTCTCTATTTTATAACAATAAATAACTAGTGTCTCAATGGATTATTCTCTCTTTAAAGACAGCACTGTCAGGGAAGGTCACTGGTTTGGTAGTCTTTAAACTTAATTCCATTTAATCCACCAGCCCCTCACTTTATTTTTCCAGTTTGGCTGAAGGAGGAGCTGTCTGGCTGCATGTGCTGATTTACCTGAGAAAGCAGATGGCATTTTCCTTCCCCAGCTGAGACAAAGGCATTCCCAGAGCAATTCAAACCCTTCCACACTGCCATCCTCTGGCAAAATATGCATTTACAATATTAATGACAGTTATTTTTGTCCTGTGGCACATTCAGTCCTAGAAGAATAGCGGGAATCTTTCCCTAATTACTGAAGAATCCTTACAGGAAAAGATCCAATAAGTCTGATCAAAATAGAAAGTACAGGGGTGTTTTCCCTCCCATCTTTCTTGAATAACTTCTGTGAAGATGAATATATAGTTATCCATAAACATATCACATTTATAACAGGATATCTAAGGGCAGTATTATTAGAGTGCATGTTTTCCAAGCTTAGAAACTACAGGATAGGTCTAAGCAGACTTAATACAGAAAGGAGTTTGCTTTTGAGATGTCTGACCAGAGCCAGATCCTGGATGACTGATCCTGTCTGGGGACATGTCCTGTACAAGAATGACAAACAACCCAGTCAGGACCTGCTTGAATTTGCAATATACTTTGGCATTTGCATGGTTACCTAAAGCACCTGGACTCAAACAAGATTTGGCATTGTTGGCTGAATCTCCCACCTCCAATCCAGGTTGCTAGCAGGAAAACTACCAGGTGGCAAATAAGGAAAGCAATTCCTCAATCACAGACAACAAAGCCCCAGAGTTTTGTGCACATCCAGCTACAGCAAACATACTTGAACTCTTCCAGGGATGGGGCAGTCACAGCTGCTCTGGGAAACGTGTGCCAGGGCCTCACCACCCTCACAGTCAGTAACTTCTTCCTAATATAAATCTAAATCTGATGTAAGTATCACTGCAGAGCTCTCATGTTAAGAAATCCCAGCAGGCTCTTCTGTCATGAAAATGAATTTATCCCAGGACTGTGTTCAGGCAATTCTCTCTGCTATGGACCTCAGCCATGAAATGAAAACAGAGCCTACAACAGCAAAGAAAATAAAACTGACCAGTGCCCCAACTGTGTGCAGTACGAACTGTGAAAGTGGCTCCCTTAGTGCCATCAGACAAATAACCCTTGAGAGAAAGCAGCAAGCACACACGGAGACATCACCTAGAATTAAAAGCTGCAACACCTGCTAGGCTTTAAGTAACACACAGAAGGTACCAACCCAGGGGTTACAGAACAACAGTGCATGAATTGGAGAGGACATGGTCCTAAAGGCTGTTGCAGGGGTGTTGTGCAGTGATTGCTTTCTCCTTAACTCTGGGCTCTGAGTGCCAGAATTCGTTTTAGCTCATCATAGAGGGGTATTCCTAGATGTTGTCCCTCAATCCATGAAGTAAAAAGAAAGATGGCCGAATAATACCTAACGTGCAACTTCCAGCCCGACCCTCTGGTAGCGTCACGTAAGCCTTTTTTCCGCAGAGCCAAAAGAGTCCTTTTGGAGACCTCCAGAATCGAGGGGGTTTTACTGTATTAATACCACTTTTATCCCAAAATTTTGAAAGTTGAGGCTGATAATAGAAGGGATTTGGTTCCTTTGTGATACATTCATATAGTTTTTCCCTCCCAATATGAGAACAACCTTGTTTTTGTTTGCTAGCCTAATACAAATTTGAAGCCTGGGGAATCCACCATTTATGAGTGTGGTTGATTACAAAGTACCTTTTACAGGGTAGCTCACCCACATAAGCAATGTACTTTGGACCCGTTCTCCACAGACACTCTTCTCCAATCACTTCAGATCTCAAGCTCCACACCTCTTTCTCACTCCTCTTGTCTTGTCCTGGCACTTCTTTTTCCAGTAACTGCAGTATTTCCTGCGGATTCAAAGCAACCCCCTCCCACGGCCAGATCTCCGCCATTTGGGTATCCCCACAAATCCAACAGTCGATTATATTAAATTCATTACTTATTTTCTCAACTAGGTCTAGGAATAAATTTTTCCCTCCTAACATCTGAATTTCAGGTCCCTTCGTAATTACTCCTTTTACTTCTTTTTCTTTGATCACATCAGGTTCATACATTCCCTTATTTTCATTTTGTCCCAAAACCCTCTTTTTAGAGCAGACCTAATTTTCTTTCATAGGGCATTCTCCCAACAATTTCTGTTTAAAGTTTCCTACGTTTTCGAAGAGCCAGTATGTTTTTCCATCCTCTATGCAAATTTTTGGCTGAGAAAAGTTGATACAAGCAGGGATTTAGGGCATCTTGTTGTTTTTCACTCACTGCATCTAATTGCCGCTTTTTACAAAATAGTTGGGTGTGGCCTTTTTGTCTACAATAATAACAAATCAAATCAGCCCATGATGGCTTCTTCCACCTGTTTTGCACTTCCCTTTCCCCTGCCCCTTCTTTTGGTTCACTTTTTTCAGCTCCTGCACTCTCTTTTGCTATTGCTACCATAATCTTCGCCTTTGCCTTAGTTCTTTCTTCCTCCCTTCTTAGATACACCTTCTGTGCTTCTCCTAGCAGCTCATTGAGGCCCTTTTCTTGCCAATCATCTATTTTTTCCAATTTCCTTCTAATATCCATCCACACTTTACTTACAAATTGCATCTTTATCAACAACTGCCCTTCTGGACTCTCCAGATCCACACTAGAGTATAGCTGAAAGTTTCTCTTTAACCTTTCCAACCATGCATTAGGAGTTTCATCCTTTTCTTGTTGGCTATCAAAGGCCAACTTTACATTATTTGTCCTAGGAACTGCCTCTCATATTCCTTTTACTACTAAAGATCTATAATCCCTCTTATTCCTCCTCCCCAAGTCATCATTAGGATCCCAATCCGGTTGGTTATGTGGCATGTTCTCCTCCCCTCGAGGGCCATTCCTGTTTTCTCTTTCCCAAATTCTCATTCCTGTTGCACGTATCAATTGGGTCTCTTCCGGGGAAAAAAGTATGCCGAAAATAGAGTTCAACTCTTCCCAGGCATATATACTAGGGCCCAGAAACTGATCCAACTGATTCAATATCCCTATAGGGTCTTCCAATAAACTTTGTATTTCCTTTGTAAAACTTCTAACCTCAGTGGCACTCAATGGTGCATTTACAAATCCTGCACCTCCTACAGCACCCCACATCGGCACTTCCCTCAGAGGGAACAATCTCCCCGCCATTTCTTCCCTGGACAGACATTCCCCTGTCTGAGAGCGGGTGTTATATTGATGGTGTCTTGTACCCTCATCTGCTTCATCCTGTCTCCCCCTTCCTTTTTGCTACTACAATAAGTTTTTCCATCTCTCTTGCAATCTTGGAGGTCTGCACCCTCCTGTTCGTTTCTTTTACTTAAAACCAGTTCTCCTACTGGTGGCTGAGACATCGTGATGGAATTGGGGGGGCATAGATTAAACTGTTGATGACACAGGAGGAGGCATAGTAGAGCCCTGAGGTATGGGTGGAGGGTTAAAAGAGCCAAGTGTCAAGGGAGCTGATGGGGTTTGAGATCCTAAATTGGGACATGAAGGAAGAGACTGGGATGTAGAAGAACCAGGAAGCAACACTGAGGGAGCTGGGAGAGGGATAGGTTGAAGCAGGGGGTGTATAGGAGGGGCAGGCCAGTAAGCTGCAGGTGGAGCTGGTGGTAAAGGAGGTGGGAGATGGTCTAAAGGATCCCATCTCCCTTCCACTTTTTTGTCCTTTTCTTTAATTTCTTTTCCCCTTTTTTGATACTTTATACACTCGTATTTTTTTATCCCAAATCTCATTTTCCAGCCAAAAATCCATATTCGTCTTGGGACTCTTTAAAATTAACATTAAATTAATATGCCTGTTTAAGGCCACACACAACCATTTTTCTTTTGACCCATACCACGGCCAGTAAACAGGTTCTTCTTGAATGCTTTCCTTCTGACCCAATTTCAACACAATATTTTATCATTTTTTTCTGTCCAATTTCTTTAATCTGTCATCATTATCCCTATTTTCCAACATTTCTCCTAAGGGACTATTAGGAGGAGTGTCCTTTTTCTGGGTCTTTCCTCTTTTTGACCTTTTTGAGTTTTTCCCTGCGCATTGACCCATAATTAAATAATAATAATTAAATAAAAATCAAACTACTCGTTTTTCAAGAAGTTATAAAGACGTGGGAGAATTAATAAAATCAAAGAAAAAAGAAAATCAAAGGAAAGAAATGAAAACTTAGGTTATCCTTATGGAAACAAAGAAATAACAAAACGTGGGGGAAAAAAAATGGTTACTTAGGAAAGAAATTCACCACCTTGTGAGAATTAAAGTGATAACCCGTAGCAAAATCTTGTAATAACTAAAAGAGTGACCCGTGGGAAAATCCCGTAAGAAGAATAGTGACCCGTGGGAAAATCCCGGAAGAAAAGTAAGTATGGCTGCCTTTCCCCTTCCGTAACCTAAAAACCCGCCTCTTTTTCTAAAAAAAGTGCCTCCCTTTCCGCGGCGTCCCCCAAATCCCAGGATGACTCCCGCCAGTCGCCACAAGAAGCCGCCCCAAAGTTAGAAAGCGGAATGTGGCATCTTCTCTCCGCTGCCGCTCACTCGGCACTGCCCGCAAACCACCGACAGCCACTTCAGACACCGTATCTGGGCACCACGCTGACAAGCTCCAGCCACCCTCTATCCACTCTCTTCCTGACAAGCGGTCTGAGGACTTTTGGATGTGCCTCACCTCAGAACCTCGCCTGTCAGGTCTCCCGTAACAACGCAATCAAAAATAATCTTATAAAAGTTTCAAATAGTATCTTACTATAAACAAAATAATTAAGCAACACAAATATCACCGACAAAATACACCCGAGTAGCCTTGGATTCAAAACCAAGAATGTAAGTTATTTAAATATATATACTCATCAAAGAAAAACTAACTACGTCCTATTGGGGCAGGTTCTAACATGTCCCACTCACTCCTAGCGAGTGAGGGGACCTTTCACAGCCGGCGGCTTAAACCAAAACCACGTTCTTGTCACCGTGCCGCGAGACATGCGTCTTACTCCCCCAGCGAACCCCCACACACCGGGTTCCCAGCCTGGGGCACCGCAAGAGTTTTCTTTCCCCCTATGAACCCCCTTCTCCGGGGTTCCTAGCTCGGGGGTCCTAATCCCCCTTAGGTCGGGTCCCCTTCCTCTTCCCCTGCCCAAGAAGAGGCAATCCCCTATCCGGTGGCCACCCTCTAATGGTCTCCCGGAAGGAGTTTTTTCCCAACACTAAGGGTCCTAATTCCTCAGCCACTAACCGCCCTTTTTGATCTACTCTGAGCAACTGCCCTCCAGGCAGTCTTGGCCGGAGAGGCTGCTGCACCTCTCCTGTTGGAATCTCACCGTGTGCGCCGGCGTCCCACCCGGGAGCCCAGCAATCCCCACACCCAGCGCCAATCCACCCCTCGGAGCCTCCAACCACAGAGGAACGGGAGCCTAAACGGGTAAGGGTGGCAAAAAGGAAAGTACTCGCCCGTCTCCCACCTCCCGAGGGTCCCTAGGGGTACCACTCTCTCTTTTCCACACGCTTCCCCCTTTTCCCGGCTGGGTCCCTCGCGGGAAACCAGAACCGCGGTACTCAGAGGTCCACACTCGCTTTGGGAGGCTGGCTACCAGCTCCTGTCTCATTCACTCGCCTTAACACACACACTCGCACCCCCTTATGCCTCACCCCACTCACGATACCGACCTGTGAATCCCTGAGCCCCGCTCCCTCTTGGGGGGCCCTCCTCCTCTGCGTTGTCGTGCCCTCAGCCGTTACTCGGGAAAGCCAGCAGTCCTTCCGTGGTCCCGAAGAAGTCCGAACTCCAGGGCGGAAAAAAATCTCCCAGACGCGTCTCCCCAGTCCCATTCTTCCCCGGGACCGCCTCTGGGCGTGGCTATCCTGCACGAGCCCCCAAAAATTGTTAAAAACGGAGCTAAGACTTTTTAAATAAAAGTCCACTCGTTTTTATTAACAAACGAACTGAGGGCGGGAGACCCAATATAAGCCCAGGCTCCATGCGACAAGCAAGAGTAACAATCCAACAACCTAAAATCAGTGTGACACACTGGGTACTCCCTTGGACCCCAAAATCCGCAGGACAACCCGGGGCAAAGCCCCAGAACAGTTCTTACCTCCTCTGTCCATCTGTGATTGGTGATTTTTGGATCCTTTGCATGACTGACTCGTTTCCAGAGCCCTGGTTGGTTCTTTACGAGGAACATTCCTGTCCAATCATTTCCCAAGGCGTCGTGTGATTTGCCAGTTCCTCAGCCAATCATAGTCCAGGGCGTTGACATCACCTGTATGGTATCACCTTCTAAAGTGTTCTTCTTCTTCTCCGGGTACCACTTTTCCTATTTGCCACCCCCTCTAATATTCACACTGCAACACTACACCCATACAAACACATTAGGTAATACTAATTCACCTATTATGCACCCCCAAACCAATCAAACCCCTCTATACATTCTAATTCAACCACAACAGTAACAAATAATCCACAGAACTGCAATAGGTAACCCCCGGAACTGTAAACTTGTCCATCACAAGCTGAGACCTTAATTTGGTATTACAGACTGCTGCATTTGCTTTGCTAGTTTTCCTATTACTGTTGTGAATAGCGTCTGGGCTCCTACATAATTAACAGCAGCATAATGCCTACCAAGTGCTTCTAATTTGCTAGGCTGCCTTTTCATGCAAGTGAAAAAAATTTAAGCAGACATTAGCAAGCAAGAGGCAGAACCCCACACATGCTGCTGGTGGAGGAATCTTGAGTTCCTGCTGGGAGCAGAAACCTGAAATGATGAAACTATCCACCAAAAAATCTAAACAGTAAAACCCAACAGATATCAGGTGAGTCCTTTGCACTGGAAGGGGGACTCCATCCTGCTATGGATATGAGACCGTGAGAGTGGTCCAGCCTTCAGTTTTGAGACTGAGATACAGAGATGTGCCTTTTTTAACAGATGTCCTATCATTTTCTGCCCCACACAGGTCTCCCTGGTACTCTCCAGTGTCTAATACTGATCCAGGCACTGCAGCAATTCCTGTTTCCCCAAATTCAAGAAAAAACCTAACAGATTCAACCTCCCAGCCCTGGGGCAGTTCTCTCCCCCAAGTACTCCATACAAAATCTCCCATGAGACAATCTCTTCTTACACTCCTTCCTCCTGAATCCCTTTAATAAGCCATTCATTTTTATCACAATCCTTTCTATCTTTGCTTTTTTTTTTTGGACCATCTCTTCTCCCCCCCGCCCTCCTTTTTTTTTTATACTGCCAGAAAAAGAAGTTCTCACAGAGTGCAGCTGCGTTTAACTAAGGATTTGGAATTCTGCAAGATGCCCTGGGATGCTGTGGACAGCATACCAACAAAGCCTTAAAAAAGTTAGAGGAAGAACCACACACAGCCCCTACAGATCAAGTGATTCCCACGTTCTGTCAATATATCTGATGTTTTGGTGCTGCAGTGATTTTCCCTGGGCCTCAGAATGGGAAGCAGGCACGGCTGGGTGTTTATCTTTTGGCAAGTGCTTGTTTCCTTCGGTATCCAATAAGCCTCTTTTTAACTTTCCTGATAACAAGCACATTGTTTACAGCAAACATTCTCACAGAAGAATGTAGCTTATACCCGGGGTCAGGCTCAGGGAGATGTTTATTAGTGCAGCTGAAAGGATGTGCAGCAGGTAATTCTGCCTCCGTTTTTCTCTAATATTGAAGAAGCAATATGGAATTATATAGATTTTTAGATACATGTTGTTCCCCATGAAAATAAGTTTTACCTGAACATCCCCCCCTTCCTCCTATTTTCCATTAGCTCCTAATGCTAAGGACAACACAGAATCCCAGAATGGTTTGGGTTGGAAGGACCTTAAAGCTCATTTCATTCCACCCCTGCCATGGGCATGGACACCTTCCACTATCCCAGGCTGCTCCAAGCCCTGTCCAATTTGGCCTAGAACACTTTCAGGGATGGGGCAGCCACAGTTTCTCTGGGCAATGTGTCCTTATGCAGCATGGAATATCCCTGGGGTTGGTTCAGGTCAGGTGTCCTGGTTTTGTCCTCTCCCTGTTCCTCACTCAACCCCAGCACAGCTCAGCAACAGCCAAAACACCCCAGTCTTACCAACACTGCATCAGTCACAAATCCGAAACACAGCACCCTCAGCCCCCTACAGACTGCTGTGAAGAAAATTAACTTCATCACAACCATACCACAACAGCAAGACAGGCATCATTATCCTTCTGTTACATCCTTTAAAGAAACAGCATCTGGTCACACTGTTATTTTTACATTTAATCCCTGAGCTTTCAGAATGAATATTGGTACAACAATCTGAAAAAATTCCAGTGCAGAATAAAATTATTTTTAAAAAATAAAATGACAAATAATTTTTAGCACTGATTTTTCAGGTTTGTTGCAGCTGCAACAGGGATTCAATCCCTGCATGTCAGTGTTCTGTGCTGCCCCTTTGGGAATGAGACTGTTCCTGAAGAACTGACACAGCAGCAGGGACCAGCAACAGTCCCTTCCTCACCTGGGGGAAGTCAGTAACCAGAAAAGAATGAGCATTTCGTTCCCTGAGCAGCCCCACCTGTGACCTCCATCCACAGACCAGTACCTCCACTCCAACCAGGACAGCCCTGGCCTGAGTTACAGCAAAGGAGTGCGTCAGGAGCATCTCCAGCACATCTCCTGCATGAACCTCCTGGACTCACATTTCTCTTCACCTCCAGCCCTGTCTCTGACCACATCCTGTGGCTAGCAGGTCAGTGTAGAGGAATTTCCTTGGACCATAACTGAATGAAACCCTTCCATTTGACAAAGGCAGTGATGCCTGGACTACAGCACCATTTTCACCTGGTAAACGCTGGTCCTGGCTGCCACCATCTCCACACACGCTGATGGGGCCAAAAGCTCAGGATTGCTCAGTAAGGGTTGTAAAGCACTGGAACAGGCTGCCCAGGGCAGTGGTGGAGTCACCATCCCTGGAAGTGTTCAAATAATGTAGCACTTGATGACAAAATTAGTGGTCAAGTGCTGGTGCTGCTGGGTTGACTGCTGCACTTGATGATCTTAGAGGGGTTTTCCAACCTTAAGGATTCCAAGACACTCTTCCCAGGAAGTGCTTTAGCTATTGAAGGGAACAGAGAGAGGCTGTGTTCACCTGCCTTCAAGGGATGATCTTTCTGATGAACTGCTGAACTCCGCAGCTCCATGATCCACGTCCCCTGACACATACTCTGGGGCAGCAAGCCAACTAAATCCCTGGAGCAGAGCTGCTTCTGGCTGGGATCAGGCTGGCAGGCAACCTGCCAGCCTAGCAGGGATTTACCTTAGTATCTTCCCATGCCACTAATGGAAGGGCTGTGAAATAAAAGGGGCTGTGCCAGGAATGCTCCCAACACGTTCAGCACAAAACTTCTCAAAGGACTCTGGCAGCAGGCAACAAAGGAAGGGCTTTCAAGCACTACAGGGAAGCAGAGTCCACTTCAATGGGACTCCTTCACCCTCCAATCTAATCAGATGAGCTCTTTAACTGTATACCCTCCTTCTCCAGCAGGTTGGATACTCCTCTGCACTACAGACCAAACCTAAGCCAAATTAAGTTCTGGTACAAGTGACCACAAACATATCCTCCTTTTAAGAGCATCACTATTCAATGTGCTCATCCCTGCTCCTCAGCAGCTTTGAGTGAATATCCATTTCTGTGTTCCTCTTGGCTTTAACATAGAAGACTGTGCACATTTGAAGCAAGGCCACTGCTCAGCACTCACTCCTGGGAAGAGGATGAAAGGACAAACAGCACGTGACAGATATTTCTCAGTCACCTCACACATTGCTGGGATGGTGGCTGGGATGCTGCAGCAGCAGCACAGCCCACGCATGCATGAAACAAGCAGCTTTGCTGTTAATTTCCTTTACAAGTTGCAGAAGAGACTTTGGGATCTCCAGGACTTCAATGTGTCCCTGCAGCAAAAATCCTGATACCAAGGACGAGCAATTACAGTGACCCCCCAAAGTGAGAATGTATCTTCAGCCACTGCATTCATCACCCATCGTGCACGACACCAGATGTTCAAGCAGGTAATTAGGCCACAATCTTTGACAGGCCAGGGAAAACAATCCCCCTCCCCTGCCAAGCTTACAGGCTTCATCAGCCAAACACTCCTGAACTCTTAATTACAATTTCAAAGCGCTGAGGGCACAGGTTTAGCCATCCCCCCACGGCTGAGAAGTGCTGGCATACCTTTTTTCACCATTAAGTGTCTACATTTGCAAACAAATCCCGGGCAGAGCTCCGGCACCCGCTGTTTGATGGCTTTCATTGGAGCCAGGCAGATGAACCGGAGGGAATAAGCACCTGGGTTTAACAAACCCCAGCTACAAACCAGCTGACACAGGGCTGTCAGCAGGCTCATCAGGCTTCAGAGGGAGGAAGCAAGGCTGTTCCTGTACAATAGAGCAACGCACTACAGACAGACTTGAGTGAGGACTGGAGATAAAAAGAGGATTATAGCTTAAGGGAAGCTCGCACTCCAGCTAGGGAGCAGCCCGGGCCTTCCAGCCATGCTGAAGGCACAACAGCACAGCTCAGCATCTCAGAGCTGTTAGATCTGTGTCCATGATCTTGTGCCCGTAGAATCCCAGAATGCTTTCAGATGGACAGGACTTTAAAGCTCATCTTCTTCCAGCCCTTTCCATGGGCAGGGACACCTTCTATGAGACCAGGCTGCTCCATGCCCTGTCTTGTCCAGCCTGGCCATGCCCTGTCCTGTCCAGCCTGGCCTTGGACATTCCCAGGGACGGGGCAGCCACGGCTTCTCTGGGCACCCTGTGCCAGGGCCTCACCCCCCTCACAGGGAGGAATTTCTTTTTAACATCTGATCTAACCCTGCCCTCTGTCGCTTTAAAACCATTGCCCCTTGTGCTGTCACTGTCTGCCCACCTCCTTCGAAAACATTAAAAGCTGAAACCTCCTGTTTACATTCCAAGCTTGCAAAGTAGATGATGCTTTTAAGCCCAGATTTGGTGCCTTTGTGCATCTGTAGAAATGGGAATTTAAAACCTGTATTGTTCTGCCATCCATCCAGAGAGCTTCCTCCCCAGGGCAAGACACAGCACACCACTGTAGCAGCTCAGAAATCCAAGCCCCTCCAGGTGCAACAGATGTGCTCTTTCATTTTCTGCTAATTGACTTTGTGCTCACTTTCTACTACCTGACAGGTCACTTGGCAACCTAGAAGGGCCTACGACTATCAAGTACTTATGAGCATCAAGCTCCCAATGCCATTTACCCCACCAAAGCTGAAAGGCAGAGGACATTCCCAGCCCAAGGGGGTGTCTCAGTCTGGAAAGAAGAGCTCTTTCTCTCTCGGGCTGTAACAGAGCCCAGCACACTCTGGGCAGTTGTTTGCTCACACACCATCTCATCCCAGAGCCAGCCTGAATTCCTTGTCCAGATCAGTCTGTGCTTGTTCTTTCCTAGTTTGCTTCACTGTTGCCATTGTTTGTTTTCCTTCTCTGAGTCCCTGCTGTTCAGCCAGTCTTTTCAAGGCTTTTGGTAAATGGTGTCACAGAATCTTTGAATCACTAAGGCTGGAAAATAGCCCCAAGATTATCAAGTCCATGCCTTGAGGAGCAGCAAGTCACCACCTATGCCAAAGTGCTTAATGCCTGAATTCAGAAGCTTTGCCATAAGCCACTTTACCAAGTTCTTCACTTGACAAAGATGTTTTCTTCTCCACTGAGACCAGCCTCAGTTTTCTGATCCAGAACATAACACCCACCTAGAAGGAGGTTTACTTCCCAGGTACCGAATCCTGAGTAAGGGCTGTTTAGCCCTGAAAGAGAACCAACGCTTGTGTGTCTCCACCTGCCCTCCCTCCAGTGTCCCCTTGTAACATCAGAGTAGATTCTCCAGGCCTCCTTTGCTTCCCTTATCCTCTGCCTTCCTTGGAAATCCAATTACATTTTTCTCTGCATATCCCAGGAACCCCAAACAAAAGCCGCAACAAATCTGTGTGAGCAGCCCTCTGGATTTCTTTCTAATCCTTAGTTTTATTCTCAGCCTTTTGGAGGACATGCCCATAGATGTGCCACCAGATGCACACCACTGGCCAAACAGCTTATCCAGCTGGCAGCAGGGGCTCCCTCCTCACAGCTCCCCAGGAGCAGGAGGGAAGGGCAAAAACAATTTCAAATTCCTTCCACTACAGCACTAACTGCTCTGCTAAGCTTTTATACCTGGTAAGAGATGGTTATCCTTCTCAAATACAGGGCAGGAAGCTCCCCAGCACATTACCTGTGAGCTTAAGCAGCAGCTCACATGGAAGAGCAAGAGGCAGAGCCTGAACTGGAGGCAAATTGTCCTTTTGTTGTTGTCATAGCCACTAAAAACTGAACCTAATGGAGGACAGCACAGCAGAACAGTGCCCCAGCTCCTCCAGAATGCCACTGACTCGAGTTACTCCATCAAAAGCAGTTATTTGTGCTTAGCCACACTTAGGCACATTACCAGAGTGCCAAAACACACAAAAATTTTGGTAGAGTTGTCATATTCACATGCTCTCACTGAGGTCAGGAGTTAAATTCAATATATTTTTCTACAGGACAAGAGACTGACAGTTCATTCCTATTTACAGAAAAGGGATCCAGCTTAAATCCTAGGAACTGAGTGACTTGACAGAGGTTACAAGAGATCCAGCTCTTGCCTGTGCTGAAGCACGAACTCCACTGGGTATGATCACTGCTGAGTGCAGGATGGCCAGGCAGTGCTAAACAGAGCTTGGTTTTCCCCTTTTTATCCCTCTCTTTCTACCTTTTTGTTTTCCTTTAGCCACATATCAGAGTCCCACTGAATATTCTCCTCCTTATCTGAAGGCTAAGGGATTGTGCCCAATGTATGCCAGGGAAAGGCCTTCATGTCTAAGAGCAGATTAAAGGTCTCTTCTCTCTGGTTTGGGCATAGCACTACTCACAGCTCACTATCCCTGCCTCCTTTATTACCCACTAGTGCATGTAAAACAAATGTCCAGTTTGGCCACCATTATTTTTAACAGTTTGGGCCCATGAAAGTCAAAAAAGAGGATTTATGCTTGCCTGGGTGCAGAAGTTAAGTGATACAGTACTGAGCCCTACTCAAAATACATCTGACACAGGATTTAGAGTATTTTAGTACTGAACTCCAAATCTGAGGTGTGCCAGTGCTGTCCAAATCCTCCTAAGCCAGTTGGAAGTCAGTCTCTGCATTTAGTAATGGGTTGTGAAGGGTTCACAAAATAGCAGCTGCAAGTTCAATTGAACAACACATATGAACATAAAATTAAAAAAAAAAAAATTAAAAAAAAAAAAAAGGCACAAAATCAGATCATTACATCCCAACAGGAAGAGCTGATAGAGTGATACTGTTTGTGCTGCTAAAAAGTGAAAGTCTCATCTAATTATTCTGATTTAAAATCCACTTAATGAACACAATTAATAAGACTGCTGGGCAGACTGGTCAATACTTGCAACTTGTATTTAAATAAAGTGTTCACACCCAGTTCTACAAACAGCTCGAGGACACCCCTGTTAGCATACTGTCAAGCATACTTAGGAAAAGATATTTGGTATTTAAACAAAACCTAAGAGCTGGCAGTTGGCTGAGGTGTAATGCAATGGAGCAGCTTCTCTTGGTGGGCTCATCTGCTCACTGCAGTTAGGGAAACTTGCCACCAGTGGTGTCATCTGCTCAGAGCCAAAGGAACCACACCTGTCAGGTGGGTCTGCTTCAGGAGGGCTCTCCTCAAATCCCGGTGCCAGGACCTGGTTCAACACCACGAGCTGGGAGAGCTGGGGGTGCTCACCTGGAGAAGAGAAGGCTCCAGGGAGAACTCGGAGTCCCTTCCAGGGCCTAAAGGGGCTCCAGGAGAGCTGCAGAGGGACTGGGGACAAGGGATGGAGGGACAGGACACAGGGAATGGCTTCCCACTACCACAGGGCAGGGATGGATGGATAATTGGGAAGGAATTTTTCCCTGTGAGGGTGGGGAGGGGCTGGCACAGGGTGCCCAGAGCAGCTGTGGCTGCCCCTGGATCCCTGGAAGTGTCCAAGGCCAGGTGGGACAGGGCTTGAAGCAGCCTGGGACAGTGGAAGGTGTCCATGCCCATGGCAGGGGGTGGGATTAAATGAGTTTTGAGGTCCCTCCCAACCCAAACCATTCTGGGATTCTGTATGCATGGCCTGCAGTTACTACTGTACTATCTGATTGAATTGTAGCTACTTTTGCTGACAAATCCTGTACATCAGCTTATAAATTCTGTGTATTTATTTTTATAAATTTCTTGTCTAGATATACAGCTTAAGAATAATGCTTTTTGTGAAGGGATTTATTCTAAGCTCATCTTTCCCATTCTCAGTTAAAGAAAAAATATTTCCATAATTCTAATTGAGCAGCATTAACCCAAATTTTAAACTGCTTCAGATCACTATTCTTCCACAGCCATCTCATTGACACAGTTATCATCAGACTTCTCCACAGGATCACAGAATGGTTTGGATTGGAAGGGACTTCATAAATCATTTAATTCCAACCCCTGCATGGGAGGGACACCTGCCTGACAAAAAATCCCACCTTAGTTAAATTATACTGTTAATGTCTCCCCAAAAGGCTTTTACTAATTATTTTCAAGGGCAATAGTATACAAATAACAAAACTACTCTATTTTACTGTCAAATATACACACCTCCTGCTTCAAAACCAACTCACCTCCAGGGAGCAAATCCCTAGGAATGGAGGGAGACCTAGTTTTCAAATTCACTCCATCAGCAGCTTGTGTTCTGAGCTCATAAAACAGAAACACTGTTGGGGAAAAATAGATACTCAAGCTCTTTTTTAATGTTTCCATAATTTCCGAGTAACACTCATCACCCGGGTGCCACATGAATTGCAAATGACTGGAGGAAAGTGAGGGGGGAGGAATATGAATCCTAACTGTTTCAAAGGTGTTCAGCCTCAATTCCCATTGAAGGCTTATAAAAATCTTTCAGTTCAGTTGCACGTGACCTATTTGGCATATTTTGGTATTTGGGAGCAGAATGGAGGAGGTAGCACAGCCTGTAGAGGCACCTTTATCCCAAATATGAAAGGGGGCACGCACTGCAGATATAAACAGTGCTTATTAACAGAGAACACAGGTTCTCTCCCTGCTGCTAAAAGTCCATTTGGAATCTTATCTTCTCAGTTATTTCACTGTAAAGAAGCAATCACACTTGGTTTCCAAGGTTTAGATAGTTAAGTCGTGCCAACACAGATTATACTGAACCACCAACACCTGAAAGAACACTGCAGGAACTTTTAGCTACTAAGCAAGCAATCAAGCCAAGCACTGTAACTGTGGAGATAAAACTGCATCACTCCCACGTGGAAAGCATCCAGGAATTATTTCCCAAGGTCAGAAAGGTGCAATCCTGCAGCTGCATAATATCACACCGATATAAACTACTGCAGCATGCAATTAAGAGGAGTAGAGGTTAAAAAAAAAGCTCTTAGTGGGTTTACACTAGTATTATTTACAAACTAAGTGAAAGGTTTATAGAAATAATCTGTGTAAGTGAATTTGGGAAAGCCTGATCCTTGCATTGGAGGCAGGAGGTGGAATCAAACAGCAGGATGCAAGGATCAAAATGAGCAGGACTGCAAAGCTAACAGCTGCTTCTTGCTTGCTCCTCTCCGCTCTCTTTTTCTTCCCAGGGCCGAAGATTGAGCTCACGCTGCAAACAGAAGATGCTGACTGCCAGCAAGGAGCAGTGCAGGCTGGAGCCTTGTTCAAGGACAGCTGATCAGAACAGCCAGGTCCCTGCAATCGCTCCAGCACGCCCCAGCCTCTCTGAAGGCACTGCTTGTCATAGCACAGCACTTACTACAGCAAATATGTTGTGGGAGGGCTGCTGTTGAGATGAAGCCTTCGGTTTCTAGAGAGAACAGCCAAACGATTGTTTGGGAAAAGCTATCTACCCCCCTCTTCCCACCGGTTTCCTCCCTGGGTGAAAACTCCCTTCTTCCAGCAGCTTGAGCCCACCCCTAAGACTTCATGACACCGCAGCTGAATGGATCATCTCCTGTTAAACAGATGCTGGTTTTTGCCACTCCTACACAAACTGACATAATCGCAGCACAAAAAAAACAGTCAGTGGAGGATCTGTGACCATCCCACCACTGGCAGAACATCCAGTCCACAAGCAGATGAATAGGGAAGAGATGATCCTTTCTCAGGTAGAAAAACATAGAGCTACAGATGCAAGGGGCTCCTGCAGGCTCAAAGTGCTCTTCACATGAAAGATGCCATTTTAAAGTCACTTCTGGTAAGAGTTCTAATTAATTGTTGCAAATACAACCCCAGTGAGTGTAAATGAGCATTCTTAGCAGCAATTCACACTTCACATTTCTAGCTTAGCAACGGGAAGAGGAGTGAAAAATTGGTTTATTCAGGTATTGGGTAAGAGGCTCATGTACCCTGATTGTTACTAAGGAAAAAACAGAAAGGCAATAAACCTTTTCCCCATAGTTTCTGAATAGGGAGTGGGGGCAAAACTTTAGTTCTAGTTTGTTACTATGCTGCTGTATTTTTAATTAGCAATAAATTAATCTTCCCCAAGCTAAGTTTGTTTTGCCCATGACTAACTGGTGAGGGATCTCCCTGCCCCTATCTGAAGGCACAATATTTTTCACCTCATCTTCTCCCCTGTCCTGAGGAGGGGGGACTGAGTGGCTTGGTGGGCACCTGGTGACTCTCCAAGGTTCATCCATGCCAAGTAAAGAGGAAGCTCTAGCAGATCAGGTATCAGATATTTTGCTTGATGATCAACTTGGAGAAAGCTGGCTGGTACACTGGCTTATCAGTGAAGAGGGCATTGCTCCTACATCTGGTAAGGGTTAACCTGCTCTTCCTCAGAGGGCAGCACATTGCACAAGAGAAGAGTTTGGCTCAATATTAAAAAGCAGCTGCTTCCCCAGCCTTGGGGGAAGTCCTTGGCTGTGCTGGCAGCTCAGCATCCTATAAGGCTCAGTTCATGTCTCCTGCAAGACTCATCCCAGAGATGCTGGGTTAGCAAACTGCAGAGGCTGTGCCAATGACAACAGACCAAGTCTGTGTATGGTGGGGCAAAATCCCACAGACCAGGAAACACACAAGCCTTGAGGAAAAAAAGGGATTAAAAGGAAAGGATAGAATTACTTAAGCACTGCTGTCATTTCCAGCAACAAAAAATTCAGGGTGGAGGGGAAGATGCAAAACAATGAGTAACCAGCCTTACAAGGGTAAGGGGCAAGAAAATAGTGACCCTGGTTATCATCCACCCTGCTCCAAACACGGCTCTGTGCAGCCACCAGGACACTGAGCATGGGACTTGCACGGCATTATCTGCCTGGTGCCTGAGCTGGGACTAAAGACACACCAAGCCTGCTCCTGCACGTTTGCAGCAAACCCAGCCTCAGCAAAGCCACTGTGCAGCGTGTCGGAGCAATTCCGTGTGCTCGTGATGAGCTCCTTGTCCTCTTCACAGCCAGTTTCACCCTTTGTGCAGAGCACCGAGCCAAAGCCCACAGACAAATTTAATTCAGGATAAAAATGCGTTTGCCAGCACAGTTTAGTCACCCTTCATTGCCTCATGCTTGGTTCCATTGCAAACAGACAGATGCAGTTGAGTTCTGTCCAGTCACTTTGGTTTTGCTAAATTTGGGAATATAACACGAGAGTAGCATTTGTGCTTTAGCACAAGCACAAAATTGGAGATTTATTTTTTGTGATACAACTTTAATTTGTACAATATGTACCATAGAAACCCAGGACAAAAATGTTAATTCCAGGAACTACAGTGTGCTCAGGAAGCCTTTCCTAGGCAACTCACAATCACCCATCATGAAGTACTTGCTGTACAAGGTCTTGCCAAGTGGGTGCCTCTGCAGTTTATTTCACCAGCCAGGAATCTCTAGGACTGATTTCCTCTGCTTTCACCAGGACAACAAAGGTTTCGCTGCTGTTTCAGGGACTAGCACTTAAACATAGCCCACAGTTCTTCTTGTCCCTTGAAGCCCAACACTTCTGAAAACACCTTACAAAGAAGGTGTTTTCCTGTGATAAATCCTGTGATAAACCAGAAGTTGTCACAAATCATACTGCAGCAGGGGAGTCATGTAGTAAGTTATGAATAAATGTCCTGGGGCAAAAGAAAACCAACCACAAGCACCTTCAAATTGTGAACAAAGCTTAATGATACACAAATTACTGTGCTCCCAAATTTCCATCTGCAAGCAACTGGATGCTACAGTGCTCAGCACACTCAATCATCAATAACTTCATTCACATCAGCTCTGTGCTCAGGTTTCCAGTGCTATAACCCATCCTGGAGGTTTATTTTGGAGTAAAGGATTCAAAACCTTTTCTGTCACCTCTTTGGGGTCATGACCTGTTTATGAAAGCAATTAGTACAAAGGTAATCTCCAGAAATCCTGTGTCCTTTTAGAGTAAATTTGATTTTCAGAGGTGCCTTGGCAGAGCAATCAGATAAATTAGCAGAAGGAAAACGATTGCAAAGTCCCTGCTCCTGTGTGCACAGGTGAGATGCTAACGCTGAGCGCAACCTCCATCCTTTTGACAACGGGATTACAACCAGTCCTTTGTTTAGGCAGCACACAGAGCACCTCGAAGCACATGTTAATACCAAAACACTCCCAGTAGCATCACAGAATCATGGAATGGTTTGGGTTGGAAAGGACCTTCAAGCTCACCTTGTTCCACTCCCTGCCATGTGCAGGGACCCCTTCCACTATCCCAGGGTGCTCCAAGCCCCAATGTCCAGCCTGGCCTTGGACACTTCCAGGGATCCAGGGGCAGCCACAGCTTCTCTGGGCACCCTGTGCCAGGGCCTCCCCACCCTCACAGGAACAATTCCTTCCCAGTATCACATCTAAATCTACTCTTTCAGCTTAAAGCCATTCCTCCTTGCCCTATCATGATGCCCAATTTATTTCTGCACTAGCAAATTTTGCAAGCATGATGAGGATCATTAAATACCTCACCACAAGCAACCAGTGTAATTCCCAAAGTACTGACTGGATGATGAAGTAGCATTATTACAGGAGACCTTAAACACTGGGAAATTAAAACACTGTATGGCTGTGAGAGACTCCTGTCATTAAAGGGCTTAGCAATCCTGTGTGGAAAACATCCATAACACTTTTAAAATATGCTTACATGCCATAAATCACTGCCCCACAATAATACATGCACATTATATTCATAACAGCATAATTACATGACAATTACCATACAGCAGTAATTAAAGGGAAACCCTGTGCGCCTTCCAAGGCAGCTTCTTTGAAACACACTAAGTATACAAGGAAAATATAATTAAGCAACAGAAGGTGAGCTGTTTCCTGATGATAATTACATTACTGGCTGTATTTTCAATGAGGTCACTTCTAAAACATCAGACTAGTTCAGGGGAGGCTGAACTTGTTCAGGATTTTGATGTCCACAGGAATCCTGCTGCACAGAAGCCCAGGTGGTCACGGACTTACCTATCAATCTCATTTGTTAAAAGCTTTAATGGCAAGTAGGTTTTGCCCCTTGGCAGACTTTTGGGCAGCTGCCTAATTTCTATAATGGCCTAACACAGACTTCAGCCAAAAGCAGGAGTCATTCCATGTTTATGGAAAAAACATCCAGCTTGGGAGAGTTGAACAATAAATGCAATTTTTTCAGCTGAAGGAAGACCTTGCAGAAACAAGAAGGAGCTACATTTCTATGCATTTTGGTAAAGCTCTGCCAAATAGAAGTGCCTGAGGAATCAGCCAGATGAGAGAGGAAGGCATAGGAAAGAATGTGCAGTGCTGGCAGAGGGGTTTACACACAGCTCAGGCTGCGAGGATCGGCTGCTGGGGACACAAAACCGGCCCGGGGAGCACAGCTGAGCTCTCCCCACTGGCATCACAGGCACTGAAGAATTTAAGGACTCCATTTGGAACAACTCATTTAAATGTCTTGGACTCCAAGCAGCAGCCTAGATGTGGGGGAATGCAATAATGAACCCGAGTGCTCAGGTCACTGCCATTACAGAAGCATTTTAACCTCTTTGGAGAAGCTGCAGCAACTGGTGAACTTCAAAGCTGAGCCTATAGACAGATGCTCTATGGCTAGAGAGGGCTGAGTGCTATTTTTATATGTGCTTTCCTGGGAAAAGCCAGCATTTCACAAACAAGTTCAGCTAGAGAAATTATTGTATATTCATTCCTTGCACCCTCAAAGGATACCACTTCCAGGATCCTCCCCGAGAGCAGCTCCAGCAAAGCACAGATGGATGACTCCGGATTTACCCTTCCCCAGGTTGTCTGAGGCAGTGAGTTATTAAACACTAGTTGTTCTCATCATTATCATAATCTAATAGGTCACAGATGGCACAAAACATTATGGCATCCTGAATTTTGTGCCCATTCATGCTGTTGTTTGTTCAAAAAAATTAATCTCAAAGGCTGCCAACGCCAGTCTTGCTCAGAATCACCTTTTTACCTTCTCACCATCTGCTCTGAGACCTCGGGGGCAAGTCAGTGTGAGTCCAGTCTCAGCTGCAACTCACTGGGTTGCATCAAATTTAAAATCCTCCAGCACAAATTGTACCTCACTGCTACTGATCCCTCCAGGAGAAGCAGCACTTCATTGCCCTATCCAGCATGACCAGGACCACTGTCAAGAGAACACATTTTGCAGGTGTGTACCCTCAGTCTGAGTCCACCTACAATACAGCCCCATCCATCAAAATCTTTCTTTCAAATCAGCCAAGCCTGATAATGAGTAACATCCAAATCCAGACTCACCTGGTCCACTGTCTCCTGAAACCTTATCAGACAAGCTGAATGATTCCCCGTATCTCATCCAGTACCTCTTTGCTAGCATGGACAATTGTCTTTAAAAAAAATCCACCTCATTTATTTTGGGCCTTTGCAACTTGGAAGAGTCACTTCAAATTCTCCTCTGGCCGCCAATACTTTTTTCCATGCCAGTTAAGCCAAAAGGAGACATTTTTTGCAGGGTAAAGAAACAGAAAAAGGGATGAAAGAGGAGGTCACAGTCCAGATTTCAGCACTGAACTTGTCATACATGGCCTTTTCTGTACAAAAAGCTCAGATAAACCCCAAAATCTGATTATGTAGATTATTCTCTCATGTCACACTTTTGATACTCTTATGCATTTTAAGGCTTCTAACATGCCTTTCAGAGAGAAGGGCTTGCATGAGTCCCTCAACAGAGAACTAGGAAGGAGGGGGAAAAAAAAAGTGGATCTATTCTATCATTCAGCAAGCCACCACAACTCCAGCAGGAAGGTGGGGGAGCCGGGCATTCTGCCACAAGAGAAAGCCCAAAGAAAGCTGCTCTCTTTTAAGCCAGCCATATGGAAATGCAGCCTTCAGCTGCAGCATGGTGAAAGCTGCTCTTACAGCAGTGTTGCTCTACTCTAGAGCAGACCTGCTACACACAGGCAAGCAGAGAGTGGAGTGTGTGGGCTCACTGAGCCTACAGAGAAACCAGGATAAACAGCAAGTTCCTCTGAAAACAGAGCTGGTGATCCAATGGGGAAGAATATAAAGCTGCAGATAAACAATGCAACAGCATCAGCTCATTTGGAGTGGGCAGAGCTCACCCAGAGGAGCGGCAGTGACACACCTGGGGGACGGGGTCATCCAGAGGGACCTGGACAAGCTCGAGCACTGTGTCCCTGGGAATCTCAGGAGGTTTAACAAGGCCAAGTGCTGGTGCTGCACTTGGGTCAGGGAAACCCCCAGAATTAATCCAGGCTGGGGATGAGCAGATGGAGCAGCCCTGGGAGAAGGACTTGGGGGTGCTGGTGGGTGAGAGCTGGACCTGCCCCATCCCCTGAAGCCCCATGCCCTGGGTTGATCCCCAGCATGGGCAGCAGTGGAGGGGGGATTCTGCCCCTCTGCCCTGCTCAGGTGAGACCCTGCCTGCAGAGCTGCCTCCAACCCTGGGCTCCAACAGCAGAAGATATGGAGGTGCTGGAGAGAGTCCAGAGGAGGCCACAGAGGTGATCAGAGGTCTGGAGCACCTCTGCTATAGGGAAAGGCTCACAGAATTGGGGTAGTTCAGCCTGGAAAAGAAAAGACTTTGGGGTAACCTAATTGTAGCCTTCCAGTACCTGAAGGGAGCCTACAAGATTTAGCATTCTAGCAGTACTTGGCTGGCAAAATGAAGTTCAGAGTCACATTAAATTCTGAAAATCTTTGGAAGAAAGTTTTCTGTCTTTTTTAGTGAGTCACTGGTCTGTTACCATTGCCAAAGGAAAGAAAGGGTAAGCAAAGCACTGCTGTTACCCAGGACTACCTAAATAGTTGTGGGTTTGGTAACCAAGGGGAGATACAGCTGCACTGGAGGGGCTTCACTGCGGCACAGCAAAAAAACAGCCCTGTCCCACTGGCCACCCTGTTTGCACAACCACTCAAGCCCAACCCTACTGCCAGCCTCATAAATCTCAGATAAAAGAGATGTCTCTGTGGTAAGAGGCTGGCTGGGGCACAGGGCCCCACTCTGAGGGCCTGCTTCAAGCACCATGGAAAAGCTGAGCCAGCCACTTCTGTGCTCCACCTTCTTCTGGTTCAAAGGGAACAAGAAATACTCCCTCAATGAAAGGTGAGGGCCATTAGCAACTGCAGGGACTAAATGCATCCATAGTGGTCTGACAAAATGGGACTGTGGAGTAGGTATTGCACTACCCTAAAAGATATAAACAAAGTTTTACCCCAATTTTGTTTCCTTTGTACATACTTTCAACTCCCACCAAGCCTCTAAAGTTGCAGTGATGTCATTTTTAGCAGATCAAAGTGACCTGAGCCTGATACTTTTAGTAAGCGCATTTAAAACTGATTTATTTACCAAAAGCTGCCTAAAATATGCGGAGTTCAACTTGAATGTGTTAGACTTAGCTAAAAGCCACTTTATTTTCTATTGAAGGCAGGAATGGTATAGAAGGTAAATACCATCCTGTTGTCTCAAGGTTTCTGTTAATCCCTTAGGAAAAAAAAAGTTAAATTAAAAAAAATTGTATTTGACAGTTACTTTCATACCATGAAATACAGTAATACTTGAGCTGCACTAAGGATTTTAACAGGTATTGCCAGGGCCAGCTTAGAGCACAATTACACAACCAAAATAAGAATAGAATGAAATAGGAGTATCATGCCTACAGGATTCTCACAACCCTGTTTAGTATTCTTTGCTTCCTGCATTACACCAAAGACATTTCCGAGTGTCCTCCAGCTTTCACAGCCCCTTGTTTATTAAAGGCTCATATTATAAGCAGAATTTGGCACTGATTTCACTCGCTTCCTCCTTGTCCCCCTTACCTTTTTCCTTTGAAAGAACCAGGAGTATAATCCCTGCCTTTTCACTGAGTGTGTTCACTCTTTAAACTCCTTGGTCCTCCCCTCTATTCAGCCCTTGCTCCGCAGAGCTCACCCGCACAGAGCTTGAACCATCAGTGCCTTTGCTGCTGCTTTCTCATCTTCCCACACTGCAGGCTGCTATTGCATTTCCCCGGCTGACTCCACCTCTCCTCTTCCCACTCTCTTTCCTCTTTAGATTCACTTCAAGGCCAACTTCCCTTCCTTGCTGCTGGGCTCACACAGCTGGGAGTGTAGTAAAGCAGGGGGAGGGGAGTGGAGCAGGGAGCTTTTATTCAGCAATGCTTCCTTAACCAAGCAGCTGCTTTGAAGCCCCAAGGTCCAATTTCAACTGCTGAAGTTGCCAGTAATAAAAAACAGCTAAATATAACACTGCTTTCAAAAAGCAGGTTGGAGATGGGGGACTCCACTGTTAAAGCTCTCCAGCTGAAACACAATCAGAATCTGTAAATACACAACTTGGATGTAATAGCCAATAAACACTTGCTGGAATGAGTATCTGTAAGAGGAATTCAAGACCCACAGGGTCTCACCACACCTCTCCTGTTCTACTCCAAGCCCTGTGCAAGGTGCTCCTGCTCAGACCTGCTACCCCCACACAGCTCCTCCCTCGAGGATGGAGCACAGGTGAGAGCAGAGAGAGGGACACGGCAGGGAGCACCCACAGCTTTGTTCTGAAATCTGTGCTGGGTGTTCTGCAGGCACACACCCCCTCCTCAAGGCAAACGTGATTCATGGAACCACAGAGTGGGTGGGAAGGGACCTTCAAGCTCATCTCATTCCACCCCCTGCCATGGGCAGGGACACCTTCCACTGTCCCAGGCTGCTCCAAGCATCATCCAGCCTGGCCTTGGACACTGCCAGGGATCCAGGGGTAGCCACAGTTTCTCCAGGCACCCTGTGCCAGGCCTTCCCCGCCCTCACAGGGAAGAATTCTGTGCTTCTATGATAGCAGCTAAATAGAAATCAAGGCCTTGAGGATTTTTACATCAATACTCCAAAGACCATAGGTTAAACTGATGGCAGAAGGAAGCAGGAACAAAGAGCCTCGACAAGCAAAGCTGCCATTCTTTGCACAAAAAAGAAAAGTTCCATTGATCTTGGTAGTCTGTTTGGATGTGTAAAACTCACCCATAGCAAAGCCTGAAAGGTGCTGGTAAGAAAGCTGTTAAGGAATAGGATGAGTGGCACAGAAAATCACACCAGTGGTACTTCCACTGCAAAGACCAGACTCTGCTCTGCAAAGAAAGTTTGACCGCCATCTCTTAGACATCTACAAAAAAATCACACCTCCAGGTCACTAGAGCCAAAATAACCCACTGAGAAAAAGTCCAAACAGGAATAACAAGTCTAAAAATAGTAATATCTGAGTTTACAGCTTCGGACAACAGTATTTTCTACCCATTCATTTAGCCAGAACAAATTCTCACCATTTCCAGTGTCTGAATTTGCAATTTCTACTGGCCATTTATTCCTGTAGCACTCCTCTTCCCCTGCTGCCCTTTCCCTAGCTATGACCTCATAAAATAGATGCTTTTTTCCCCCATAGCCCATCACTGCAATGCACACCACTCACACAATCTATATTCAGTAGTTTCCACTCTTTCCCTCTCTTTACAAGTACTTTTCTGATACAAGAAGTCTAGCATTAAAATATTCTTAAAACCATATCCAAGCTGCATTGGAAATACTTTTTACACAACTGGGTTTGGGATTTTTTTGTGCTATTCCTAATGATTACCATGGTTGTAAATGAAAGGCACAATTTCATTCCTTTCCTGAAGAGACTGAAGGATGGGGAAGGAGCTGATCCTGCCTCTCTACCCAATACCAGGGAAGCTACACCTGTAGGAATGCTGTCAAATGTGGGCTCCCCTGTACAAGATATGGATTTACAGGAGAAAATCCAGCAAAAGACAAAAAGAGGATGAAGGGGCTGGAGCATCTTTCGTGAGAGAACAGGCTGAGAGAGTTCTGACTTCTCAGCCTGGAGAAAAGGCTCAGGGATGATCGTATCAATGTGCCCAAGTACCTGATGGAAAGAAATGAGGCACAAACACACACATGAAATTCCATCTGAACTCAAGAAAACCCTTTTTGAGCACGAGACTGCTCACACACTGGAACAGGCTGCCCAGAGAGGCTGTGGAATCTCCAGCTGTGGGGATATTCAGACCCCAGCTGGACAGTCCTGGACAGGATGCTCTCAGTGACCCCACTGCAGCAGCAGGTTTGGGCTGGGTGATCCCTTTCAGCCTGAACAACAAGAGTTGAAAGTGAGAATGTTTGGGAGATTAGGCAAAACCCTATAGTGACACTGCCCCACCAGTTACCTCAGAGCTGGGACCGGGGCTGGAATCAAGTTCATGCAGGAAATAGTTCTGCAGCCTCCTTCATTCCCTGACCAGGGAACAGCTGGCAAACCTCACCCAAACCCTCACCCAGCCCTCTCTGGGACTGGAAATGCCAGTAACATGGAGTTTATCCTCTCCTCACTGGAGGGGAATGTTGATGATCTGCAGCTTTTGATGTGCAGCATGTCTCAGAGCTCAAACACATCCCTCCCCAAAGAAACAGGTAAGTCAGCTTGCCTTGAGCAACATCTGGATCAGCTTTGGACACGTGTGTGTGTGTGGGCAACAGAGATGGTGCTGCACACTGGCTCAATTCATAAAACACACAATTAAATGGCCAGAAAAAGATGCTGGCCACTCACACACCCTTGTTTGAAGAGTGAAGATTTGATGCATCTGTAGGACAAATCCTTTTTCATCCCTATTTGTTTCCAAAAGCTGCCCGTGGCTGGCTCAGTTCTCCAGCTAAGCAATGATGGATCTATGCCAGGTGTCACAACAAGTAAGCTCAGCCCCTGATTTAACTGCAGCTTCCTTAATGCAGGGGACACCTTCTGATACTGCCAGGGGGTCTAATTTTATTTAATGAGTCTTATTTTCGATGTCCTGACCAGTAGTTTTGACCACAGCTGCATTCTCACACCAGTCACTGCATATCTTGAGTCAGGAGAGCTCACTTAGCTCCTTTTTTTAAAGCTGAACAGAGCACAAAAAAAGTTCCCTTTTAGTCAGAGTTGAAATTAAGGCCTTTGCCTGAAGTCGACTGACTCACACTTGAGTGAAGAAATAAAACCAATTTGGTTTTAAATCACACTTTAAACACACTTTTTTCCTAGGAAAGGTTTAAGAACAAAAATTGGATTAATAACACATCAGAAAACCTCAAGGTAAACAGAAGCTTAATTGCAAAGAACAGAGCAAAAGTGGGGTTTGCTGCTGCCAGAAGCCTCCTTTCCTAGTGTGTGACTAAGCCAAAGGCCTGACAACACTGAACTGCCAACAAAGATAACTCCTCTTCACAGCTCTTACGTAAGCATCATAAATCCAAACTATTAATTGCACCCAGAAGATAACACTGAGGTTTGTAAAGCACTGAAACATGCTGCCCAGGGCAGGGATCGAGTCATCATCCCTGGAAGGGCTCAAAAACTGTGTGGATGTGGCACTTGAGGACATGGTTCAGTGGTGAACACGGTGCTGGGTTGATGGCTGGAGCTGATGGTCTTAGAGTTCTTTTCCAACCTCCAGAATTCTATGGTTCTGAAGCCATCAGGTGGAGCAGAGGAACCTGCAGAGAAGTGCTCATGCTTCTCATCTCTTCACAACCTTCAATTCACCTGCCAAGAGCCCACAAACAGACACCTGTGGGCTCAAAGCCCTTGAAGGTGTGAGCATATAAAACACAACCCTTTTCAGGTAAGGGATGATGGGTGGTTTTGGAGCAACCCCAGCCAGAGGCTCGGCTTTATATAAAGCTTTTCCAGGAAACCCTGGCAGGAGGGAAAGCAAGGGGAGTTATATTACAGCAAATCACAGAGTCCCAGTCTGGGCTCATCTCATTCTATCCCCTGCCATGGGGAGGGACACCTTCCACTACACCAGGTTGTTCCAAGCTCTGTAAACCCTGAACACTTCCAGGGATGGGGAGTCCACAACCTCTCTGGGCAACAGCAAAATGGGTTAAGTGTCAAGTGAATGCCCCAACCGAGATGTATTATTCAGCAAAAACCAAGTTAAACCTCAAGTCACAGACTCCCACTCAAATACTTTGGAGCTGTAACAGTCCCCTTGGGGACAGGACAATGTCACCTTGCTGGGAAAGGCTGCAAGGACCACCTTTCCACACACTGGGAGCAGCAGCCAGTCTTAAAGCCTTGACCTGTTGCTGAGCCTAGAAATAGGAGAGTCAGCTGGTCTTCTGTTCTGCCCATTTCTGTGCAGAGCTTGAAAGATTTATTCTATGCAATAATGAGCACGACTACAGACCTTACTTCTTTCTTGGCAGCTTTATCAAAACATTGCATTGCATGATTAGGTTAAACCACTTGTCCTGGGGTGACATTATAAAAATGTGTAAATGTGTATCCCCTCTCGTCTGCTCTAGAAACCAATTCTAGTGCCTTTCTGTGCTTTTAAACTGAGCCTGAGAGGAAAAAAAAAAACAACACCAAAACTGAGTGAACTCTTCAAAACAATTGCTCAAGGACACACACAGATCTCTCTGGGCTCGGCGGCAGGGAGTGTGAAGGAAGCAACTTTGCTTTCCAGCCAGCTTTCAGCTCTTTTCTCTGGAGAGAGTTTTCTTGGGATTTTTTTTTTCTTCTTTCTTTCTCCTTCTCTTTGGGACTGTTTTACAACACTGGAGCACACTGGGGGAGAACTTTTCTTCCAAGGCCCTGAAGGGGGGCCCACCGACCCAGCTCTGAGGAGGAGGGTACATCATAGTCTATGGAAGGACTCTGGAATCTTTCCAGGTTTCTCTCCACAGCAAGAGATTTTATTATTTAGCATTATTATCCTTTTCTGTGTGTTTACTAAATAAATAGTTTTTATCCCTTTCACTTCCTCTGAGGAAAATTTTTCTTTTCCTCAAACCTGGTGGGGAGAGGGGTGGTGGTAACCTGCCTTCCCTCAGAGGATATTCTCCTCCAAATTTGGCCAAACTGGCACACCATTTCATGTCAAGATTTACACCAACCCTAAAATAAGTAATTTTGCCATGTATGACTTTTTTTGCTAAGCTTGGGGTAAACGCTGCCTAACCTCTAAACAAAACTGCAGTTAAGAGCTCAGTGCTCACAGCCTCTGAAAAACAGAAGCTTGGCATCCCCAAGAGATGGCTCTATCTAGAGGTCTGGAAAAGCCATGTCATAACAGATTTATTTCTGGAACAATTATCTGACAAACACTGACAGCTTCTCAACTTGGCTGTCCAACTGAGCCCTGTTCCCTGCTCATTCCTGCCCACCTCTACTACAGGTAGCAGTAAGAGCAGGACAACACCACAGCCCCACTCCACATTCTTGCCTCCAAGGTGTCCATTCCTAGTCGCAGAAACCCAAATCCAATCAAGTTTTTGGCCTCAGCATGATCCTGGAATTCTTGGCTAGACAAACTTAAACCTAGCTCCTGAGGCACGTGCTAGCGGGACATTCCAGGTGCCCGGAAGTCCAGCGTTGCCAGCTGGCACTTGGCTCTTCTCTGCATCAAAGGGACTAGCCAAGTAAAACACTGGTGGCCAAGGCAAAGACAACTTGTTATGGGAACTTGTCGGATTATTGCACTGCCAATCCCTTGAGTTCCCATGGGATTATTTTACAAGCTAAAACACCCAGGTAGCAATAATTCTCCAAAAACAAACAGAGAGGCCTAGGCTCAGCATGAGGAAATGACTTGTTTTCTTGGGCACTTTTTAAAGGTACAGTCGACCTCTTGCAGGGATCTTTTCTCCACCCCCTTCATTGTGTACAACTCCCTGCAGTTCAGAAACTCAAGCTGTACTTGGGGATATCTCCACTCAATACTTTTCAGGATACTTTATATGGTCAAGACTTTGCTCCTGCCACAAACAAGGAGACAAAGCTTTGAAGTTACAGTTGAAAGACACACCTGAAGTTTTACTGAGCAAAGAAACCTCCAACAAGGAAAGGAACAACCACAAATATTAGTCAATCATTAACTTAGTCAAAAGACAAAGGAACCTTGTTTGTGTGTGGAGTATCCTCCAGCGCAAGAAACATAATGATATCATGTTGGTCCATTCTCACTGCAGAATTCACGCAAATGAGGCCAAAGCACCTCTTACCATCATTTCTAAATTGCAAAGCAATGCATAATTATTTAACTTACTTTCAGAAATAGGAAGTCCACTATGGCACTACATCCAACTTCTTCCCTCAGTGCACTGATTAAATAGCTGAGAGTTGTTTGCATCAGGTGTTTTATCATTCCAGCAATACCATACTCACAGTACACAGAGAGGTGGAACAGCTGGAGGATCACAGAAGGAGGAAATCACAGCTCCTGGTGGCCAATTTCCTCAGGTTCCAACGCTGCAGGAGGTGCAGTGCCTCTCCCAGGAGTGCATTCCTGAGGAAAGCAGGCAAAAACAAACCACAGACTTCAATAAAACAGCCTAAACCCCTACAAGGCATTTTGTAATCTTACAGCACTCAGGCTTAGAGCAGGATGTGTACCTGCCTTCCTGTCTGCACATTTAAGGCAGAATCAGAAACATTAAAGCATCTTCTAGCAGGCTCAGTGGATCATGACAAAGCCCTGCAGCACAGAACCACAGGGAGCCTGGCACATGGCCAGGAGGGCTTCCAGCATTATCCTGGGACAGCAGGCACACAAAGCCCATCCTCAGATCCTTGTGTAGCACAGGAGGCAACTCAAGACTCTGGAAAGGCAGATCTAGATTTGAGGACTTGCAGCTTCCCACTCTTCTCTTCTTATCCCGACCGAAATTACAGCCCCACACTGCATTTCAGCCTCATTTACAGCCTTGGAAGGAACATGCCCTGTGCCTGTGCCCTCACAGCTGAGGGAACCCAAATAGCTGCACCTGGAGGATCTCTCCAGTAGCACAAAGAGCCATCATGTTCACTATGGCTCCAACAGGGAAGTGCCAAGAGATAATGGGAGATTGATAAACATAGCACCCACCACAACCATGGCAAGGGGACCTAGGGCAACCTCGGGTGGGTATTTAGTTTGAGCCTCTATTCCACAGCTTGCGGCAGTCTAGGGCCTGAGGGCACGGCTGCAGCTGTGCAAGGGCAGGGTTAGGTTGGAGATCAGGGAAAGGTTCTTCCCCCAAAGGGTGCTGGGCACTGCCCAGGCTCCCCAGGGAATGGGCACAGCCCCGAGGCTGCCAGAGCTCCAGGAGAGTTTGGACAGCGCTGCCAGGGATGCCCAGGGTGGGGTTGGTGGGGTGTCTGTGCAGGGCCAGAGGTTGGACTCCATGATCCTTGTGGGTCCCTTCCAACTCACGATATTCTGAGATTTTATGATTCACTGATGTATGAGCTTCGTGAGCACAACACAGATCAGTGCTTAGCACCCAAATTCCATCACACAAAAAGAGAATTCTGCCTTGCAGACCTACTCTGCTCTTGACAACAACATCCTATCTTAAGTTTTTGATAGCCTGGATTCCAAGAACAGCTGATGAAGAGCTATCCTTGGGATTACACTGAGCTATGATATGAACTTTTATTTATTGAATTCCCAATGAGCAGCCCTACTGCAAGTTTCTTTTTATACCTGTTCAAATCAAACATGTATGACCTGTCACCCTGTAGTCAGTCTCAGTGTTATCTATTTGCTGAGAAACACAATGGAGAACAACAACATTCTCTCCTCCACAGCCAAATAATTTCTAATCACCTTAGCCACAGGATCCCTATTGGTAATCAGTCCTCTGGGCCCTCC
The DNA here is from genome assembly GCA_013397915.1 of Daphoenositta chrysoptera. Classification (NCBI taxonomy): domain Eukaryota; kingdom Metazoa; phylum Chordata; class Aves; order Passeriformes; genus Daphoenositta; species Daphoenositta chrysoptera. Next base: position 92,362 of record VZRO01000515.1, read on the forward strand.
TCATTCTTGAAGCAGAGGCTGATAGAGAATTCAATTAATGTGTCCCCTAAGGATAACTAATTCAATCACACTAAGTGAGGAAAAGCACGCTCAGATGGAAAAGAAACTCCAGCTCCAAATTTCCAATGGGAAGTCTGTGTCCCAGTGGGCAGGGTACCATTAGTCTTATGAAGTAAGGAAAGTCTCTGGGTTTTTGCCTTGGTGACAAAAAGCTTTGTTGCTGCTGCATTTTCCCCCTTTCAGGATGATCTGCCATCTTAACCCAGGGAAGCCCAAAGGAGTTCTTGGGGTCAAACCTTCAGAAGATCAGTGTCAGGTCTGTTGCACCGATTTGGTTTTCCCCATCTGTTGAAGAACATGTAAATCCTATATGCCACCACTTCCAATGCTCAGGTGCCTAAAACATTATCCAGTTAGCAGAGAAAAAAAGCATGGATTGAATTCCAACCCTCTTTGAAGGGCAAAACTCTCAAAGGAAAACTGTATTCCATCTAAGGCTTTGCATAGTTGGAATTTTCTGCTGTAGTAACGCATTTATCATTGAGTCACAAAATCACAGAATATCCTGAGTTCGAGGAAATCCACAAGGATCATTGAATCCAACTACTGGCCCTGTACAGGACACCCCACAATCCCACCCTGTGCCTGACAGCATTTTCCAAATGCTCCTTGGGCTCTGAATGCTTGGGACCATGACCACTGGCTGACCATCAGGCCAGAACATCATCTGGGGAAAGAACCTTTTCCTAATATCCCACCTACACCTGCCCTGACACAGCTCCAGCCATTTAGCTCAGCTTCACTACATCATCTTCAAACAGAACACTGTCTCCCAGTCACACAGACCTTGAACAAAACCAACCACTGTCTCGCTCATGCAGGGTAGAGTGTCAAGAATTTCAAGCTCCCTGTGCATGGCCAAAATGGTCAAACCAACTCAAGCACGGACAAACCTGTAGCTCTTAGTGGATTTACTCTCCGTGTCACACATATCATGGGTTGGAACTAGATGATCTTTAAGGTCCCTTTCAGCCCAAACCACTCCATGATTCTATGATCAATTTGTTTCCATTGGACCTGAAGGCATTCTGCAACTCCAGAGGAGTAAAGCTTCAAAAACATACATTTAAAATAAATTTCCCACACATCCTGCCACACCAACCTAAAATATGCAGCCAATGGGTAGAAACCCAGCTTCCCAAACCATCCTGTTGTCAGCAGCTTCAATGCTGCATAAACATAGCCAGGGACAACTGCTGAGTCACAGCAGCAGCACAAGATTATCTGAGGTTTGAAAAATCTGGATTTCAGAACAGAAACCGCTGTGTTGCTGTCAGTTAGCAGTGAAACAAAACACAGCATTGAGGCGGGAAAAAAAAAGAAAACAAAGCCAAACTGTTGGCTGTGTTGGGTAACTTTTCCAGTCTTCCCAGCTTGTGATAGTGGCAGATGGCCCAGTCTGTAAATTAGCAGTTACCAGATGGGCCCCCTAAGTAGCTTTACTGCAGTAAATTGATTTGTTCGTGGATTTGGTATTAAAATGTCCTTCACTGTCTGGGTAGTGTTTGGCCACAGAGCTGCAAATTCCACTTGATTGTGGGGAAGGCAAAAACCCCAAACATTCCTATTGGGAAGCTACTTCCACATGGGGTGATTACTGGTGAGTCCCAGTCACCAGTCAGGTAGGCACACTGGAGGTACTTGGCTCTGCCAAGAGAGCCCAGAGCAGACAATCCTTGTGGATCCCTTCAAACTCAGGATATTCTATGACTCTATCATTTAATTCTGGCCACAGATGACAAATACAGGCAACTTTGCAGTGAGGAGCTGGGAAAGGACACCCTGACCTACAGAAACATCTATTGGGTTGACACAACTATTTCAGGACAAAATTTTCATCATCGTGGCTTAAAATGGGGAAGGAATTCAGCTTATCAAATAGTTCAGTGTCATCCATATCTCTCTCTCCTTCTTCCCTTTATACCCATTGCCTCTCCTCCAACCATTTACACCAAATCACAGAATTCCTCTGGAAATCATCCAGTCCAACACCCTGGGTCACCTAGAGCAGGTGACACAGGAGTGCATCCAGGTGCGTTTGGAATGCCCCCAGAGAGGGAGACTCCAGGCCCTCCCTGGGCAGCCTGTTCCAATGCTCTGCCACCCACAATGAACAAAAGTTCTTCCTCATCCTGAGGTGGAACTTCTTGTGGTTTCGTTTATGGCCACTGCGTCTGATCCTGCCGCTGGGCGCCACTGAGAAGAGTCTGGAACCACCCTCTTGTCATCCAGGGTGAACTTTGGGTGCTGAAAGGCACCTTTATTTTGTACTGCTAACCAGGATTTCTACCCCTGTGTTACTATCTCAGAGAGGACGGAACTACTGGATAGAAAAGAAGGTCAGTATGTTATTTTCCTTCATTTCATGGCAGTGGTTGATAGCCAACGTTCTCTAGAATTGGTTGTTATCCTTTCAGACCTCTGCTCAAGTAAGAGGAAATTGTCTCAGCAATAGTGAGCCGGAAGCTAGAGACTGACATTTATTGAAGTGAAATACTCCACATTCCTTAGATTTCTTAATAAACCCACAAGTGTTTCTATCTTCCTAGATCATCTTTGGTATGTCCTGGCATGATATCCCATAAGACTCAGTCCCAAAAGCCTTTGCATACATTTTAGTTTGTGTCAAAGGCTGGCAAACCATGACTTAATCCTCCCAGTGGTCCTCTGCAGCTGCAAGGGCTATAAAGTCACCAGGGAAGAGTGACAAACAAAAAGAAATTACTCAAATTTCTCCAAGAATACTGTCACATGATGGTTTATAGTTCTAATATCTGGATATTAGATATATAGCTGGCAAAACAAACCAAAGAGTTTTCCTCCTCAAGCCTGGAGAATTAAATCACTTGTCAGCCTGAAAGCTCGTATTTCCTCGAGTTATGTTGCTGACAACAAACAAATGGGCAATGGAGCATTGCTCCACCTCCCTTTTTTCCTCCATCTCCATTTCTCTGTTTGTTTCAAAAGAACTTCAAGTTAGTTCTCCTACCATAAGTATAAGTAGATGTTATTTTGTTCCTAATTATTATAAACTTCATTCAAACACCTTCACATGCCACCTTGGTCCTTAATCCAACACTTAATGATCAAAGCGTAATCCTGAAACACATGGAAAGAGCACCAATGGCTGGGCATCAATGGTTATGATAAAGGTACTTTCTGCCTTAGTACTTAGTGAATGTATCCAGCACTGAGACAGGCAGCATCCAAACCCAAACTGCTGTGCTACAAGCCATTACTGGTGAATTTTGTGTTTTTCTGCTGGAAGAGAGGCAACAAGACCATTTCTAAACCAACTTTTTACAGGGGGATGTGCGGTTTAAAGGGCTTCACACTCCAGCTGATGAGACTGTTCAAGTTCAGTGAGCTGTAACTACTACACACAAGCTAACACACAACTATTATTTTCCAGAAAAGCATGGTTTAGAGCAGTATCAGTTCAAGGAAACCACGGGGTGCAAAGCCTGCTGCATCAAGAGCTGGAGGAAGTAAACCCTGGGCTCAAGGGAGTGCTGGGAATGACAAGCAGCTCTCTCCCTCTACTCCTTCAGCACTTCACCCAGTGTCTGGATATCTGGCACATCACATTTTCCCCAGAGAACTACTTGTTTTCTTTACTATCCCACCAAGCAGCATCCTCCCCTGAGAACCAAAGCAGATATTCCTACTGGAATGCAAAACAATCTGGCATTTTTCAGGATAAGGTTTATTGTTGGAGCTTCATTTCCTGTTGCTCATTCTCCCTTCTCCAACTCTCCTCTGCTAAATCTCAGTTTGTCTTCAGATTTTACCCATGACCTGGGCTGACCTGCCTTTTAATCCCTGTCTCTCAAGCTGCTTGATAGTCATGTCCTCCTGTTCACAAAACTCAGGTCTCTTGGCAGTAAAGCAAACAAATTTGCATTTAACAATTTAACTAGCAGGAACAGAAGTCCATGTTCCAGGAAATCTATCTCTGCAGCTTGGAGCCCTGTCCCCATCCTCATACANCAACTTTGCAGTGAGGAGCTGGGAAAGGACACCCTGACCTACAGAAACATCTATTGGGTTGACACAACTATTTCAGGACAAAATTTTCATCATCGTGGCTTAAAATGGGGAAGGAATTCAGCTTATCAAATAGTTCAGTGTCATCCATATCTCTCTCTCCTTCTTCCCTTTATACCCATTGCCTCTCCTCCAACCATTTACACCAAATCACAGAATTCCTCTGGAAATCATCCAGTCCAACACCCTGGGTCACCTAGAGCAGGTGACACAGGAGTGCATCCAGGTGCGTTTGGAATGCCCCCAGAGAGGGAGACTCCAGGCCCTCCCTGGGCAGCCTGTTCCAATGCTCTGCCACCCACAATGAACAAAAGTTCTTCCTCATCCTGAGGTGGAACTTCTTGTGGTTTAGTTTATGGCCACTGCGTCTGAGCCTGCCGCTGGGCGCCACTGAGAAGAGTCTGGAACCACCCTCTTGTCATCCAGGGTGAACTTTGGGTGCTGAAAGGCACCTTTATTTTGTACTGCTAACCAGGATTTCTACCCCTGTGTTACTATCTCAGAGAGGACGGAACTACTGGATAGAAAAGAAGGTCAGTATGTTATTTTCCTTCATTTCATGGCAGTGGTTGATAGCCAACGTTCTCTAGAATTGGTTGTTATCCTTTCAGACCTCTGCTCAAGTAAGAGGAAATTGTCTCAGCAATAGTGAGCCGGAAGCTAGAGACTGACATTTATTGAAGTGAAATACTCCACATTCCTTAGATTTCTTAATAAACCCACAAGTGTTTCTATCTTCCTAGATCATCTTTGGTATGTCCTGGCATGATATCCCATAAGACTCAGTCCCAAAAGCCTTTGCATACATTTTAGTTTGTGTCAAAGGCTGGCAAACCATGACTTAATCCTCCCAGTGGTCCTCTGCAGCTGCAAGGGCTATAAAGTCACCAGGGAAGAGTGACAAACAAAAAGAAATTACTCAAATTTCTCCAAGAATACTGTCACACGACGGTTTATAGTTCTAATATCTGGATATTAGATATATAGCTGGCAAAACAAACCAGAGTTTTCCTCCTCAAGCCTGGAGAATTAAATCACTTGTCAGCCTGAAAGCTCGTATTTCCTCGAGTTATGTTGCTGACAACAAACAAATGGGCAATGGAGCATTGCTCCACCTCCCTTTTTTCCTCCATCTCCATTTCTGCGTTTGTTTCAAAAGAACTTCAAGTTAGTTCTCCTACCATAAGTATAAGTAGATGTTATTTTGTTCCTAATTATTATAAACTTCATTCAAACACCTTCACATGCCACCTTGGTCCTTAATCCAACACTTAATGATCAAAGCGTAATCCTGAAACACATGGAAAGAGCACCAATGGCTGGGCATCAATGGTTATGATAAAGGTACTTTCTGCCTTAGTACTTAGTGAATGTATCCAGCACTGAGACAGGCAGCATCCAAACCCAAACTGCTGTGCTACAAGCCATTACTGGTGAATTTTGTGTTTTTCTGCTGGAAGAGAGGCAACAAGACCATTTCTAAACCAACTTTTTACAGGGGGATGTGCGGTTTAAAGGGCTTCACACTCCAGCTGATGAGACTGTTCAAGTTCAGTGAGCTGTAACTACTACACACAAGCTAACACACAACTATTATTTTCCAGAAAAGCATGGTTTAGAGCAGTATCAGTTCAAGGAAACCACGGGGTGCAAAGCCTGCTGCATCAAGAGCTGGAGGAAGTAAACCCTGGGCTCAAGGGAGTGCTGGGAATGACAAGCAGCTCTCTCCCTCTACTCCTTCAGCACTTCACCCAGTGTCTGGATATCTGGCACATCACATTTTCCCCAGAGAACTACTTGTTTTCTTTACTATCCCACCAAGCAGCATCCTCCCCTGAGAACCAAAGCAGATATTCCTACTGGAATGCAAAACAATCTGGCATTTTTCAGGATAAGGTTTATTGTTGGAGCTTCATTTCCTGTTGCTCATTCTCCCTTCTCCAACTCTCCTCTGCTAAATCTCAGTTTGTCTTCAGATTTTACCCATGACCTGGGCTGACCTGCCTTTTAATCCCTGTCTCTCAAGCTGCTTGATAGTCATGTCCTCCTGTTCACAAAACTCAGGTCTCTTGGCAGTAAAGCAAACAAATTTGCATTTAACAATTTAACTAGCAGGAACAGAAGTCCATGTTCCAGGAAATCTATCTCTGCAGCTTGGAGCCCTGTCCCCATCCTCATACAGATGAGTTTCTGCCTGCACTGCTCCTCCAGCTACACCTCAGCTTTCTGCTGCCTTCCAGACCATCAGTGTCTCCTCCATGGAAGCCTGAACTGATTTTTCTAGATACTTTTGCCAGTCAAGTGGCTTATTTCTGGGCTTTTATCAACCCGCCCTGGAGCTGGGGAAGGCAAGCAGTAAGGGCACATGTTCCAGTCCCTGCTCATTTAAGTAACATTCTTTATCAAGAAATAACTGACATGCAGCGAAAATGATCAACTACTGTTCAAAAAGGAAAGGCCACCCTTTAGAACTCATCTGCTCACTGCAGTGCAGGTTATCCCACCTCACTACCAGCAACTGCCTTGTCTTTCCTCCCTCTTCCCAGACACCAGAACCCCAGCACGCCCCTTCCAGCTGTTTTCAGTCATTAATTCCTCCCAATTCAAATCCTTCCTGAAGAGACTGAATTAAAACCTCACGGGTAGGTTTGCAGCCCGGATTCCGCGCCGGGGAATGGCTCGCCGCGTTCCCGCCGCCGGCCGCGGCTGGCTCCCCTCAGCGCCGCTCTTCACGCGGGGCGCCCCGAGGAGAACCCGCTGTCTCTGCCCTTCTGCCCGCTGCACGGCTGGCTAAGAGCGCCTGAGCAGGCCAAGTTCACTGCGGGATGTGCCGAGATGGAGCCGGCCACGTGGCCGCTCGCAGCGCCGGGATGGCTCCAGCCCCTACTCCTCGCCACACCCCGGAAGAAAATGCACCTGCTTTTT
>VZRO01000515.1:99413-111661 GCA_013397915.1 Daphoenositta chrysoptera
GGTCTTTAATAAGTCATCACAGAGGCGTTACCAACTTCTCTAATTGGGCCAGCAGCGTGTCCATCTTCAGAGCCGTCAGGGATTGGCTCTGCCGGACACACTAGAAACTTCCAGCATCTTCTCACAGGAGCCATCTCTGTGGCTTCCCCAGCCCCACTAAAAACCAGGCTCCGTTAACCTGACACCTCCAGGGCGGGGACTCCACACTGCCCTGGGCAGCCCGTTCCAAGACCTGACCATCCTTTCTGTAAAGAAATTCCTCGTAATGTCCAATCTGACCCTCCCCTGGCACAGCTCGAGGCTGTTTCCCTTGTCCTGTCCCTGTTCCCTGGGAGCAGAGCCCGATCCCCCCGGCTGCATCTTCCTCTCAGGGAGTTGTGCAGAGCCACAAGGTCCCTCCTGAGCCTCCTTTTCTCCAGACTTCCTGTCCCCCTGGCTGAAGCCAGCAATGAGGGTGGAAGCTCTCCAGCCACAGGCAGTCACACTGCCCACCATGTCCCAACCTTTGGCGCAGCTTTGTCCTGCATGGCATCAGTGTCACTTGCTCTAGTGAGAACGCTGGAGCTTATGCAAATTATCCACAAGCTAATGCAGAATTGGTCCCTTTTAAATATTCATCAACTCACAGTATTTAGGAGTATGAAAACAAAGAAGTAAAATAACTTACTCTTTTCCTGCACAGCCTACAAATTGCTTGAATTTTTCTCTTAATGACAAAAAAAGAGCAAACGTAAATCAGTGCGTTTCATCTCTGTGGAGGGGCAAAACATGAGTTATGAAAGTTACTATGAAGTTTGTAGTGTACTAAGAACTCCAGCTAAATAGCTCAACTGTTCAGAGTTACATTTCAGCCCATTTTAGTGCACTTTCTTTTCCTTTCCTTTTGAACAGTGAAGCAATCAAGGCTTGAATAAGGCCTGGTCCAACGCTGAACTGATTCCCAGAGCCAAAGGATTGACTTCACTCTTAGGTCAGGCATAGATTTGGCTCTGCGCTGTGATGTGGCACTGGGAGCTGTGTCTCAGCCCCCAAGTGCAGATGTTTAAGCACTCTCCACCAGTGGTATACATACACCAGTGCAGAAACAGTTCTTTCCAGGGAAAAGAAAAGGAAGCTGCTGTGGAAGAACAAGGAAAGAGCAAGGACAAGCCCACACAGAGAGGTGGTGGTCATGAATCATCATATAAGCAGAATAGAGTGTGCTTCTGTCACGTTGGAAAGCTGATTCTTGTTACATTTTCCAGCTGCAGATCACTTGGAGACCTTTGAGTACAGAAGCCTTAGTCATCCAGATTTGCACTTCAAAGCTTATTACTGATAATTGAGAAACACTTACTTGAAACTCTTATTCTATTCACCAAAGTGACATTTGCATGTCAGCTCTCCCTTTGGAGAATGAAGTTTTCCACACTGACCTTCCCTCAGACTGCAAATCTGCAACTAAGAGTTGAAATGTTGAGTTGAGAGTGGAGCAAGTGCTAATCCTTAGCCAGGAACACACAGCAAGTCCTGTTCAGAGCAAGGAAAAGGGTTCACATTACATTTAGTTATAAGTTTCCCATTTTTTCAAGGAACCCCACCATCTCAGCCAGACAGGGCAAAGCTGCACAGCCAGGATTACCCAGGGGCACTAAAGGTTTACTCTGCTAAGTCCAGGTAGGGTAAACTTATTACACCAGCTTGCGTGTTCCAGGAAAAGTGCTGCAAAACTCCCACTGGCTTCAACCTCTGCCACAGAGGCAGAGGAAGGGTCTTAACTCTGATGATTTGGCTGGAATCAAACAAGGAGACTTTCATTAGTGACTAGTTTTATTGGCACCCATTAAACAGTTTTTATTCATATTCTTTATCCAGTGTAATTTCTGTCCATACTTAAACAAAAGCTTATATTGGAACACTGACTCTGTCCCCTTCTATTAGAAAATATTCTTTCCATACTGTTTTCTTACAGCCTACAAATAGTTAAGAGCCAATTTTGTTAGGTTCCCCTTATCACCTGAAGTGCTGCTTTGGCTTCTGGAGAGCCCAGCTCCATTGTCAGCTAAGCAAACAATTACCTCTCTCCCTCAGAATACTGGGGCAGGCTTCAGGCAGTGCTCATATACCCTCTTCTTCCATAGCATTTAAAAGCTGAATAACTTCTGCAGGGACAAAAAGGACAAACATCTTACAAAACTTCCAGCCCCAACTCAAAAAAATGAGCAAAAGCACATACAAATGTGGAATTGTAGAGAAGAATCAAAAAGTAGCATCAAAAGCAGCATGGGCAGCAAGGGCTGGGGGGGATTCTGCCCCTCTGCCCCGCTCAGGTGAGACCCCACCTGCAGAGCTGCCCACATCCCTGAGGCCCAGCACAGGAAGGACCTGGAGCTGCTGGGGAGAGTCCAGAGAAGGCACCAGGATGATCAGAGGTATGGAGCAGCTCCACGGGGGAAAGGCTGAGACAACTGGGATGGTTCAGCCTGAAAAAGGGAAGGCTTCAGGGTGACCTAATAATTGTGGGCTTCCAGTGCCTGAAGGGAGCCTGCAGGAAAGATGGAGGGAGACTTTTCACCAGGGCCTGGAGTGACAGGACAAGGGGAAGTGGCTTCCCACTGCCAGAGGGCAGGTTTTAGATGGGATATTGAGAAGAAATTCTTCCCTGTGAGGATGGGAAAGGCCCTGGCACAGGGTGCCCAGAGAAGCTGTGGCTGCCCCATCCCTGGAAGTGTCCAAGGCCAGGTTGGATGGGGCTTGGAGCAGCCTGGGATAGTGGAAGGTGTCCCTGTCGATGCTGGGGTTCAGAATGAGATGGGCTTTAAGATCACTTCCAACCCAAACCATTCTGGGATTCTAGGATTTCTGGAGGCATGGGATTATCTGTAATATCAAACATTACTCAGTATCATATAAAGCCAACAAGTTACCTCAGCTCCCAGGCTTTTATCACCAGATTTTTCATCCCTGCTGGGTACTGGTTACAAACCATTGGCTGTCAGTACAAGCCCACTCCCTTAGACTGACTGATAACCAAGCAGTTGCCCTTCAGCCATATTCATATTCCTCTGCTGACAAGTAGCAGCAGGCAGGAGAGGAGCACTTGACATTTGTGACCTGACTCCTCTTGCTTTGCACAACTCCTCCTGCTTTGCATGAAGCTGTGCATCACACAGATGAGAGGGGCAGCACCCTGGGAGCTCTGACAGGACAGATCTCAGAACATGCTGTACATCCACATCCACATAAAGCTAGAACCTCTCAGGGCAAATAATGCTAGCTCTGGAGGTTACACTGAGATGTTCCTCCCCTGCAGAAGACAGCTAAAGTATGGATTTATATTTAGTCACACTCTGCTTTTCATTAAAACCCAAATGAGTTAGTTTTCTTCTGTCAGATTGAGTAAGAAATACTCCTCGCTTCTTCCAGGCAAAGTAGTCATGCTGCCAGATTTAAGCTTTTCTTAATCTTCTCTGGGAATGAATTATACTGAGGAACCACTTGAACTTCTCTGAAACTACAATTTCCTTGAGTGGCAAGCAGCCCAATTCTATAAAAAGTATCAGTATAAAGACAAATGTATTTGATGAAGGCTCCTGCTGATGTCAACATGAGACACCAGCAAGGATGACGGGTAAAAACCTGCCTGTGCAAAAGAAATAAAGCCAGTTCTGTGTGGGATGAGTGTAAAAAACCATGAAATACTGCCAGCTCCAGAGTGCTGTTTGCATCAGTTTAGTTTTCCACATAAGGCATTGACACGCTTCATTTCCAAGTGATTTATAGCAGCATTAAAAATTCTTTCACTGCTTTGTTTTGTTTGGAGCTTTTCATTATCAGGGTTGGCACAACATGCTTTTTGGGGGCTGACAGACACCTCCCTGCATTTAGGAGCTGGACATGTTTGGGAACACCTGGTAGCAAGTTTCCTCTAGTCTAGTCTTCTAGAAAAGAAGAATCCTTGGGAGTGATATTAAGCAGATAACAAGGCTTTGGAGCCTTATTTCTCAGGCTGACCATCAGAGCATGTTTTGTGTGGAGTCAGGGAGCCATCAGCGCAGGAATCACATCAGGGTCTGCCTGTCACAAGGGTTGGTGGTGGCAGGCTGTGCTTCCAGCTGCCCTTTCAGCTGGAAAAGCATCGACAGCTCCAGCTCTCCCTCTCTGTAACACCAGACTGGTGGTCTGTTCATGCTCTCACACACTGGCAGTAGCACATAGTCTTCAGTCTGCATCAAAACCAAAATAAATCTGTTAAAAATGGATGCTTTACAGCCTAGAAATCTGGGGTTTCAGACTTTGGTCAACATTCCACTGAATCCCATTGCAAATGGAGATATCTCAGGTTCCTGAACCACATTTTGAGAGGTTTGCTGGCAGAAAACTCAGGCCCTGCAGGGCAGGGTTTTGCTGAACTGCTGTGGTTTCATGAATCACGGTGCTGCCTCATCAACCAAGAACTCAATCCAACCTCAGCTTCCCAAAAGGTTGCTAAAATGCTATTTAGCATATTTAAGGAAGGAAAAACACACCCTCAAGGGTCCTGAACCACCATTAGTGACACCCAGTGACAATAAATGAGTAACATTAGAGAGTTTTTGGTAAAGGAAATCAACTAATGGCTTTAACCACAGTAGAGAGAGGCTCCTGGGAGCTGGATTTGAGGGGAGCCTGGTACTGGAATCTTCAATGATTCTGCAACTGCTAAGGCAGCCTAAGCACTGAGTGATAAACTCTGTGAACTGAGTCAGCATTTACGGCTCCCCATATAAGAGGAAAAAGGACACACAGTAAATCACTTCTATTTTGACAATAACGAATGATGCAATGACATCTTAAACCTTTTAAGTCCAGTGTGTTTCTTCACTTCAGCTTCAGGTAGGAGAGGTTTTGTACCCGAGGGTACCAGTACAATTAAAGTCAATCTTGTTTGAAACCTTCTTGGCCATGACCTCCAGTGACCATCAAGTAACAAATGGTGATGTTGCAGCTTGTGGAAAGAAGAAACAACTTGTTCCATTTAGTAAAACAACAATTAATATTACTGAAAATGAAAGCTCAACTTTTCTCATATACTAGCACTGAAAGCTGCTTTAGAAGGGCAGAATGTCACAGAGGCAGTGCTTGCTCTTGAGGCCTTTCTCAAAGTCAAACCTCACAGAGAAACCTAAAAACAGCCTGCAGGAGGCACAGACATAAGACACCCACATACAAGCAGAGTGCTAAAACCAGAATTCAGATGAAAGAGTCAAGTTTTGCTTATTCACAAATGCTGCCCAGGCTTGATCCTTCCTTTTCCCCATTTCTCACTGTCTCTCCTCTCTCCCCCTTTGCCATTCCCTGAAGGGCATTATCAGCCTCAGAACAGCAGAAACCATCACATCATCTGAGCCACAGCTGCCACTCAGGGCTGCATGGGAGCACTCCAGCAGCAGCAACACAGCCACATCCACACCAAGAGCTCCAACTGCGGGACAGGATTCCAGCTTCTTCACACACAACTTTCTGCAGGGACACCCTTGCTACAACAGCCCAAAAATTCACGTCCCAGCCCCATGGCAGTGGCAGAGAGCAGGGAGGCTCTGCATGGCCATAAACCAAATAAAATCCATCTGGGCATAAGTTCATATTTATTAGCATTTCCAGTGCACAGTGCTACTTTAATTCCCCGATGGCTCCCAGGCTGCTGCATCTCACTGATGCATAAGCAGGCTTTCTGCTGCTATTATAAAACAAATTACCTCATGCGTGAGTGGCCTTAATATCAGTTCATGCTCCAAGCTGTTCTCCTGTGCTGACATATGTACCCCCCGTTCACCCTGTGCTGCTGAAGGCAGATTGGCTTCTGAAACCACCCATCAGATAGAGCAGGAAATGGATGAGAAAACAGTGTGTACAGCATTAGCTCCCATGCATTCCCCATACTCTGCTCCCTTTGCCATAGTTTGCTGCTCAGGGAAAACGGGGTTACTGGGTGAGCAATAGGGCTCCAACCCCTCTCTTTCTCCTTTGCCATCCCCATCTCACATGGCAGGTGTTCCTCTGTCTGTCATGGCTGCAGAGCTCTCTCCCCGTTAAGTCAGTGGTATCTGTAGTGATAAATTTTGACCTGAGCAGCACTGGACACCTCAATGAGTAAATAACCGTGTCATGGAAGTACCAGTCACTGAAATGAGAATATTATAAATAGAAATATTCCCTGTAAGCTGCCTGTGACTAAGCTCACTTTTGAGCTAATAACTTCCCATGGAGATGAACTCTGCAGGAAAGCTCACAGAGCTATAAATACTCAGAATTCATTAACAGATCTTTTTTGTTGCAAACATTCTTTTCCGGCTGTGCATCATGACACTGGTGCTCCCAACCCATTCTCCTTTCAAAAGCTGCAATTGTTTGACCCCCAGATCCAGCTACTCTCAGAAATCCACAGGAAGAAAACATTGGGGCATAGTTTTGAATATTAAGGCCTTATTCCAGTGCCAAAGAAATAAAATAAAAAAGAAAAAGAAGACAAGGAAGAGATGCTATGTCATGAGCAAATCTATAGAGTTTCATACCCTTCGTAAGTTCTAACATTTTGCTAATCTATGAAGGAAAAATACATTTTAAGGGCCTATGATTGTATTCTATGGGTTCTGAGGTAATGAGAATTGTGGATTTCAGATCCTGCCCAGATCCATTTCCCAGCACTGCTGTGATGAGGAGGATGAATGCTGACTGACTGGGGTCACTGGAGCGGCAGATCCTACATGGAGATATTTTCCTTTCCATGTGGTTACCCAGCATTAGGGCTGCACATCGACATTGGAGTTTTGAAAAGGCACTTGTGAATTGCAGCATTATTTGCATCAAAATAGTCTCTCGGTTGCAGATGTTCTCTTGCAACCACACAGTGATGCTCCCTTGAGTAAGAGTTTAGCTTATGCTAGGCCGGTTTAAATTCTTTTAATTTCGTTACATTGGCACAACCCACAAGAGCCTGAGATTTATTTTCTTATGTTGCAAGCTAAAAGCAGAGCAGGCCTCTTTTCACCTGGCTGTCTAACCACTGTTCAAAGCCACAGAGCAGTATTTTTTGTTCCTGCTTATTTCTTTAATTCACTTACTGCAGGCTGGTGCTGAGACCCAGCCCTGCTGCTCCTGTTGCCACGTAGGTGTTTGGCAACAGCCTCCACACAAGGATTGTGGTATAATATTAATGAGCTCCTTATCATTGAACTATTCAATCAGGAGCTTCATGGTTGCTTGACAGCAGGGCAAATTCATGGAATCACAGAATCCCAGAATGGTTTGGGAAAGGACCTTAAAGCCCATCTCATTCCCCCTGCCATGGGCAGGGACACCTTCCACTAGACCAGGTTGCTCCAAGCCCCAGATCCTGCTCTTGCTTCAGCCCTAAGAATAATTCTGGTACAAAGGGAGGACAGGAGTTCAGCTATGCAAGCCAAACTGTACATGAGTCTCATGGCATCTTAATATTTGCCCTTTTGCTGCACAGCAAAATGTTTTCTACAGCTGTCTGCTCCAGACAAGACCAGCAGCTGTGGCTTGGCCATTTTCTCAGCTCAGGGAAACAAGCTCGACTCTGTCTTGTCCCGGACTGTTTCTAGTCAGCTGGGCTTTTTCCAGCCAGCTTCGTTTCTGGCTTCTACATTTTAGCTCAGAAAGGCCAGTGCCACAGAATTTTAATTTGATCACTTCAGTTTGATCAGGCAGCGTGCTGGCACCTAAAGATAAGGACAAACTTCCAGATACCAGGCTGATTTTCAGGCATCTTCACTCCAATTAAACAGGACATGTGCTGTAACAGGATCTTTAAGACCTGAATTCCTGGGTTGTAAATGCATCAGCCAGTCCCAAGGCTGACAACCAGGAGCATCTTGGACTGCTGCAGGAGGGTAAACCACAGCGAGGAGAGCGAGCAGCAAGCTCCAAGCTGCTGCTTTGTTGAGCTATTACTCACCAAGGAAAGAGCATAATTATTTTTCCACGCTTTCATGAAGCAAAGAGAGGATTCCTCAGCCTTATCTAATGGCTCATGCCTGCAGTGAGCTCAAACACAGGGACTAGCAGGCCTCTGTTCCTTATAAGACCCCTTCTTTTCATATAGGCAAGTTATTTCAGGATTGTAGGTGTTGAGTGCTCCCCATGTTTGCCTGCCACTGTGTTTGTGAGCACAACAGTGAACTCACCAGGTAGCACTTACCCTGTACTCTCATTTTGCTTTGCAGAGGACTATCTACTCATTTAATTTCCAATTTTAATTTAATTTCAAACTCCTGGCATTGTTTGCTCTCTCATGCCACTGCCCAAGCTTGCAGCATTTGTACACAGGGCAGGTATCTTGGCAGATGAGTCGCTGCAATTGGCCACAGCTTCTTCTCCAGCCTCTAACTTGCTGTGTCATCTTTGAATTCAACCAGCTTTTCCTCCTCCTGGAAAGAAAAAAAGGGTCTGTGCAAACAATCTGCTGTTGGAACAGTTAATTTTCAACACCAGTCTGGATAGGCTCTACAAAATTACCTCGGGCTCATGTGCCTCTTCGTGCCATATACAATTAAATTGATATTTCTTTTATATCCTCTTCTCACCAGCAGCCAATTGGTGGTACAGCACACATGATTATCCTGATGTTTTCTGGTGATTCTTTCAGCAAATGTGTCTAAAGTAAACTCTGTGAGTTTGGAGGTGCTGTGATTTGATTTGGACTGCACAGTCACTCCTCACATGAGGTACTGTTTTGTTTGCTTTATTTTACCTGCACACAAACTGCAGTTCAAAAGCAATTTGGGTTAAAAACAGTTGATTGATTCAGCTTCTAGAGATGGGGTTTTTCCCAAAAATTTGACTACTGTTGGCTTTGGGTAAAGCTCCTGGTTACATTCCTGCTCAGTGGTTCAGACCTCCAAGGGTGGTGAGTTAGCCCAGCTTACTTGCACTTAACTAACACCAACCTATTTTTATTCCCAATTCTTTTTGGTCCTTGGCTGAAGTTATAAAAGTGTTATTACTTGAATACTGGTTTTACTAAAAATTACTCCCAGTTTCAATAGCTCTTCAGTTTGCAGCCAGCGCCTCACTGCAGCTATTGGCAACCTCTCTGTGCTAAATTCAATTTGTCTATGCCTTTCAGATGCTCGAGATTTCACTTCTTAAATCCTGCTCAGCACCGAGGTGAAGAGGATGTTACAGACATTTCTCACTGAGGGTTTAGCTTCAACAAAAGCCCCAAATCTATGCGTCTCTAATCAGGTTTCTGAGAACTATCTCTCAGAAGCGAGAAGCAGCTCTTTGAGTTATCTCTTCTTTACCGTGTGAAGTTAATGAAAGTCCAAAATGTTCCCACTCATTTCATTATAGGAGCCTTCATTTACATTCCATTGAGCTGAATCATAACTAAGCCTTACCCCCACACCGGGCATACAGCCTGCACAGTTTACATGTGTGTTGGTAAAAGGTGAAAAAAGCTTTGCCAGACAAATTTCCTAATCCATTTCTCATAATCTCTTCCCCAAGTGTCCAGTTTGTACTGTGCCAGGCTAAAGGTAAAGGCTAATTTAGAATTACAGCTCACAGAGACTCAGGTTTAATGCAGTCAAACCTGGCTTTTAAAATTATTATTCAGTTTTTATGGGAAAATAAGCATAATTACCCACTACAATTTTTCAGCTAAGTGAGGAAACACTTTGCAAAAGTGGATGTCTAACTCTGCATGATTTATAAATTTAATTTCCCTCCAGCAACAATCACAGAATCCTAATCACAGACTGGTTTGGGTTGGAAGGGACCTTAAATCCCATCTTGTTCATGGGCAGGGGCCCCTTCCCCTATGCCAGGTTGCTCCAAGCCCCATCCAACCTGGCCTTGGGCACTTCCAGGGACGGGGCAGCCACAGCTGCTCTGGGCACCCTGTGCCAGGGCTGCCCCACCCTCACAGAGAATAATTTCTTCCCAATATCCCATCTAAACCTGCCCCACTTCATCTTAAGCCTATTCCCATAGGGCAATGATTGCTCAGCTCCAGGTTTCCTACCCAATTTGAGGACCTGAAATGGTTTGCTGTGATTCCCAACACTGCACAAAATGCCTCAGCCCCAATATTAAAGAGACAATCGTTGTCCCCAAATCCTCTGCCTTGTATAAATATCCATGGATAGCAGCCAACTGGATTGTTACATGAACAGATAGTAATCGAGGGGAGCCAGTTTTGAGATGTACCAGTCCCTGTATAGCCCAAGAGAAACCTTTAAGCATCTCTCTGGAGCGGTTACTCATATTGATGCATCACAGAAATAGTGATTCCAATTTGTGCAGATGGAGCATCCCTTACTTGGTTTGGAAAATGACACTTCTTGAAAATATGTATCAGGGAAGGACTTCAATCTTTCAATTTTGAGCTCAGCCAAGCAAAACAGATATATGGAGAAATTTATCAGGAAACAAGCTGGATTTGTAGGGACTCTCAAGGATGTATTTATGGATCTGGATCAGAAAGAGGTGCTTGTTACACCTAATACTTAAACCTCAACAGGTCAAAGTTCCCTTTTGCCTTACAAGTTTAGCAACGTTCCCCAAGGAAGCAGAAGCATGGCCCACACCAAGGGCAGGATATCTCTGTGTCACACCAAATGAGAAAATGAAGCAACCTATGGTTTATGGCTCCTGGAAGTATTTCCCATCTTCCCAAGTTAGCCACCACTGCACTAAATAGCTGCAAGAGTCAGCCCTCAACTATGGTTTAAAACTGAAAAAGAATTTATCTTCTACAATGGCTTTCACTCTTTACTGTTAATTATCAGCCTTTTTTATCCTTTTTTCCCCTCCAATAATAACATCTTCCCCCTCAGCCATGCACAAGGCTTCCCACACCCAGGTCTGGAAAGCGCTTCCAGTCAGGGCTGGCTCACTGGACCACTTATTATTTACAAGCTGCTGATGCCTCGTGGAGAGGTTACTAAAGGCCATCTGCCTAAAGAATTCCTGTTTATGTTCCTCTTGCTTTATCCTTAGGAAAAACAGTTGCATACAGGCAGAGGTATTTAAAGCTTGACCCATCCTCCCTCATCCTGCTGGGAGCTATAATCTGTCTGTGCTATCTCAACTGATATTTGTGTAGCTGATTATGATGTCCAAACAAGGGATTAGGATCCTGATTTGGGGAGGGAGCTGCATGAACAGAGGGTGTCTGAAGGGACAAGCTTTTTTTTGTTCCCAGTCAGATTCCCTGAACAAAAGGGAGAGAGAAGAAATACATCTTGTATAAAGGGCAATTGTTTCCCAATGGAACATTTAATGTTTTTCCATTAAGCATGAGCTGCTCTGGTTGTTATGGAATATTTTATGAACAGGTCCGCTAATGAGATGCCCAGCTCCAGCACTGTCTGCACCAGGAAAACAAAGCCAGCACAGGCCATCCTTTTGTGTTTTGATTTTCTCCTTTCACACACACAGGGGATGAATCAGAATATTATCTTTGAGTTTTTATGGCTGCTGGATGAATATTCCCATGGCTCTTGCCTAAACAACAATTCCTCGTATTAAACTTCTTCATGCAAATAAAGACTGGGATGTGCCAGGCTTGGCTTCCTGGGCACTGACCCAAGGAATACACTTTGGTCTATGACACAACCTTTGTCACGCAACTTTAAAGTCTTTGGAAAACCAGAGAGATTCAGGGAAACAATTATCTGCCCCTATGGACTAGGAAGAACAGGGAACATCTACAAAATCCCATGTGACATTTATTTTGTTTTACAACACGGAAGGCAGAAGGCACCCCAGGAAACAAGCAGCTTCCATGAAAACTGAAGGTGGCAGCTGGCAGCACAGACAAGCTGCAGAACATTATGCTCCAAAATGATGTGTAGCAGAAAACTTTCATGTTCCAAAAAACCCATGGACAAATTCATAGAAGGGAATTAAGACGTGAAGGGCTGCTAAATACAGCCTGTTGGGGTTTTACAAAGGGGTTCTCCGTTTTGGGGTTTTCTTTTTCTCTTAAAAAATTTTTCCCCATACGTGTTGCTAGGAAACAAATTGCTGAGTACTTAAGAGAGACAAAAGACCTGGCCAGAGGGACAGGTCCAAGTGGCTGCCCTCTTTTACCTGGGATTTTATTGTGCAAAGCGAGAGGCCACGAGATTTGAACTGAATAAAAGATGGCAGATAGGACCCCTCACTCTCTTGCTCTTCCGGCATTGGAAGGGAGAGTGGCTGCTCTCGTGGTGCAGAGAATTCATCCCTTTGTGCTCTTGCTGCTGGAAAAGCCCGGG
>VZRO01000515.1:111668-137676 GCA_013397915.1 Daphoenositta chrysoptera
ATCGGCTGCCCCAGGGGGTTTGTGGAGCTTTTCCCTTCCCTCCCTTCCCGGCCCGGCCCGGCCGCCATCGCCGCGCGCTCCCCGCGCTCGCTCCGGAGCGCCCCCTGCAGCCGCGGGGGAACCATCGCACCCGCCCTGCTCCCGGAGCCACAGCGCCCCTGCCGGCCGTGAGCGGAACTGCACCGAGGGGAAAGGGCCTGACGGGCGGGAGAGGCCGGGGCTGGGTTCTGGGTCTGTTTGGGGTTACTGCCAGAGTTAGTGTTGGGTGTTTGCCTTGTTATATATATATATGTATATTAGTAAAGAGCTGTTATTCCTATTCCTCATATCTTTGCCTGAAAGCCCTTAATTTTGAAATTATAATAATTCGGAGGGAAGGGGGTTGCATTCTCCATTCCAAGGGAGGCTCTTGCCTTCCTTAACAGACACCTGTCTTTTCAAACCAAGACACAGCCCTGTACATCCAATTCAGGAATGTACCTGCCACAGGTAACTGGAGGTTTGGAATGGGACAATCACAGGTTCCTGTAGGGCAGGAGGGACCTTCGGAGGCCACCTGGGCCAAGGACCCTCACTCCCTACCCAAGACCAGGCTAATTTCATTGGTTGATCAGATTGCTCAGGACTTTATCTGGTTTGAATTCTGAGCATCTCCAAGGATGGAAATGTCACAGCCTCTCTCAGAAACCTCTTTGAGTCTTTCATTGCTTCCTTTAGGAAGAACTTGTTTCTTTTTCCTGTCCTGATGCTCTTTATAATCTCCAGCTGGCCCATGTTCTATGGAACTGAACCTCTCTTGATTTAACCAGCAGGCCATCCCAATGTCCCTAGCTATGGGAATTTCTATGGAATGTCACCATTTTAGTCAGGCACCTCTGTTTCCTCCCAGGATGGAGATCATATGGGCTGTGGTTAATTCAGACTTGTCTTATGTAATAACGCCAGAAGATTTCAGGCTGGAGTCTTTTAATGCCCTGTATATACTGGCAAATTATTCCATATACTTGCTAGAGGAATCAGTGAAACAAGAGATTTTTGACTCTAAATGTGTCCGGTAAGTTCAGTGGTACAAGTCTGCCTGACAAGCTAAAGTGGAGTTCTTACTTACAAAGCATTTCTCTCGAGGTTCACATTACATGATAGCTGATACCAGAAGTATTAGAAAATAAAAGGTGTGTTTTAGAAGTAATGATTTTTCACCTTGAATGCTAATTAGTACTATTGTAGACACTGTAGCTCCAAGCTAATGGCAGTCTGTCTCCAGCAGAATCCAATGCAAACTCAGAATTCCTCTCTAGAGTCAGCTGTGGGAATTGCTACCCCAGTGCTTGGGGCATTATCACAACCCCCAAAGTATCAGCTATGACTACAAAACCTATTTTTCATGGCTTTTCAATTTACCACTATGGGTCAGAAGAGAGAGAAGCCAAGAGGCCATTTCTCAGCTCTGCAAATGGACTAATTTAGGTCTATTTAAAAGCCTTCTCTGATTTTAAGAGGGACCAAACCCATTTCAGATTTAACCTTACTGAAGCTTAAATACTTTTGGTCCAGAGTAGAGCTACTAAAGGGGATTATGCCTCATTTCTCGGAGAACTCAGACTGGCACATTTCATGGGGCATTGTGCTGGTGACTGAATCTGTCCACGCACAACCTGAGGGGTTCATAGACTGGCACATTCTGCAGGACAGCAGTGCCCATTTGGCTTATCCAGTGTGAGAGAGAAGAAAACTTTGCAATGAGGGATATTTTGAAGTGTGAAAGAAGCATAACCACTACAGGAAACTAATCAGACTGCCCTGCTGAAGGAGATAAGAAGGAAAATGAACAAAGCTCTTAGGTTAGATATATTTTAATTCCTTCTGAGTCCAAAGCTACAGAGCTGAAATACAAAAAAATCATTTGAAAGAATGCAAAAAATCAAGACCAGGCTGGACGAGGCTTGGAGCAGCCTGGTCTAGTGGAAAGCATCCCTGCCCATGGCAGGGTGTTGGAATTGGATGGGCTTTAAGGTCCCTTCCAACCCAAACCATTCTCGGATCCTATGGTTCTAATGTTTGATCTCAGTTTTAGATGGCAACAGCCTGCTGAGAGAGGTTGGATTCCTTCTATTTTTTCTGGCATGAAATAATAATAATAATGAAATAATAATAATAATCTTTTGCTCAGGGTGGAGGTGTTATTTAACAGGCCCATGCCCCGCTGCTCTTATCAAGGACAAAAGGAGAACACGAGTAATGCAGTGCAAGGCAAGCGAGGCATTATCAATGGAGTAAATTTTTATACAGTCTGCACATATGAAAACATCTACTTTCCACCAAGTAATTATAAAGTTCTTTTTTACAATACTGGGCTGCAACCAATTTAAGGCTCACCATAACAAGCTTGAATAATTAATTTCTTGTATGCATTGCTAATAGGATGTTGCTAGTCTCAGACACACTGCATTATATCCCAGTTAGAAGGACGAACCATGAAAGTCATGGCAGGCTCTTGCCCAAATCCATTGCATTAGTCACTCCTAATACCTAAATTTACGTAATTGGAGTGGAACCAGTGATGCTGGTACTATCAGCCCCCTCTGACTTGATGTGCTCTTGTTTTCTTCCTGGTTTTTAATCAATGAGTAGCACAACAATCTTAAAGAAGCTGTACAATTTTGTGCTGCCTTCATCTAGATCCACACTTCATGAGCTGTGTATCCTCAGAGCTGAGCTGACAGTGTCTCTGCTCCTGAGAAACCACTTGCAATCCTGAGTTTCCTGTGCTAATGCAACAGGCATGGTCCTGTAATTAAAAGGACATGCTGTCCCCAAACCAAATTACAGTATGTTTGAACTATTAGAAAACCAAGCAACCCATTTGCACTGGAGATTAAAAACATTGCAGCTGTGGAAAAAAAATCATCCCAGAGTGTATATCTGCCTGGAGATCTGAGATTCTGCCTTGTGCAGAATACCCAGCATCAGCATAATCCACATAAACACAGTTAAGTGGTTGAGCTCACCACTGGAAGTATCAACTCTCCACCGCATGGTATTAACCCAGTGCCTGAAAATCTTATCAAATGAATTGCGAATCCACTGCTACACCACTGCATTTCCTCTTTTCTTAGACTTTCCCATGTTCTTGATTTCACAGGATTTGTCTAATACTCTTGTGTCATGCTTCAGTCTCACAGAATTGCAACAGAATATATTCCTTGTCAGCCAGACCAAACCTTCCAGCTACAGTCAATGCCAAGGAAACATAAAGGTTTCTTTGGCTAACAGTTTCTGGTGAGGGGTCTTGATGCCTTAGGTTTTAACTTTCATATTTTTCCAATCCTGCACTGCCTGGTGTGTAACTGTGAAGTTTCGTGTGGCCTGTCAGCTGCTGTTCTCTCATGCTGGTCAGACGTAACAAACCTCTCTAGGTTTGCACTTCAAGGATACCAGGCCCCAAAATGTGTAAACTAAAAGCCTCTGAAGGGGGGCAAACTTGGGGTAGTTACATCATTAACTGAGGCTACAATTGGAGAATTAACCCTGATGTGCAAATGAACCAAATTTATAAAAGTGTGAAGAACCCATGACCCAGGGTCCATCTTGGGTGTCGCCTTTTGACTGCCCAGGGTGTACCTTTGAAGGCCCTTCAAATAAATGCCTACTTTTATTCTCTTATTTGTGTCTAGCCTCTGTTTTTAGGTGGCCCTCAAGGCATCAGTCTTGGCTCAAATCAAGGCTCAAGTCATTTGTCCTTGCTTTTTAAGAGCAAATCAATTTCAGTCTAGAACAAATGCTTCCTTCATCTTTGAGCTCCAACAGCCATATGACAGAGAGAAACCTGTGGAGCAGAGACCAGTATTAGCGCTTGTGAAGATAATTTGGACAGCACAGTTGATCATATTATTAAAAATACAATAGTAGGTTCAACAGAGTGCAGTGAAATGAAAGGCATCCACCCATTTAATGCAGGCATTAGACTGCCCCCGTGGCCACTGGGCCATGACTTCTGAGCATGTTTGATGAAGCTCATTTCATAGGGAAAAGGAAACACTACGTCTAATTAGCTGGGAAAGAGGCATGCAAAACTTCTGCCTGCCAAGGTGGGAGAGAAGACTGCAGGGAACATTAAGAGACAGGTTGGCAAAGCACAGGCAGAGACTTGTTTGGCCTTGTGCTGCACCATATGCTCAGCCTCCCAGAATAACAAAATATCAGCTGCTCCTTTTTAGCCAGCAGTGTTCCCTCAGGTCACATTTCAGACGTCACCTCAACCACCTTTCCTACAGGAAAAGAGATGCTGTCATGTAACTGCAGATACCAGGCTCTGTACAGCAGCCTGGCATTTGTGCAACTTTATTAGAAATCTCAAGGGCTGGCTGCAATAAATCAAGCACTTAAGTTATCGCAAGATTCAATTTAGCAGTTACATGAGATGCAGCTGAAAAGATGTGAGCAGATATGACTGTTCTTTTACACTCCAAATATCACAGTCGGGAATACAGGGGAAGTCTTTAGTGAATGCTCAGCACTGAAGAATTCTAGTTCTGTTCCCAAGGCAAACCTGCTCCAGCTCCATGGGCTTGAAATTGAAATATGAAGCTAAGACTAAATTTTCAGAAGCATTATAATCCCAAATAGCAGAAAATTAGAAAACAAGTTGTTTATACCTATTAGCAGAATGTAACAACAGACATCTTATAAAAATGAGCAGCCTTTTCAGCAACAGAAATAGTCACTAATTTGTTGCTGAGCTGGCCTTGATGCATCACTAACACATATGTGCCAGCTATATATTTAACAGTTACTATAGAAGAGATAGGAAAAGTTTCACTTTCTTGCAGTCAAGTGAAAGCTTTACTCACTAAAGAGATGCCACACTCGTACTGAAGCTAATCTTGTCCTTCAAATACATTTCAGTCAAAGTTAAAAGTTAAAGCCTCTTTTTTTTTATTTCATTGCAATTCCATCCCATCTGTCCTCAGCTTTATCGGCTTATTTACCTTCATTACTCTAAGGCCACAGAGGGTTCAAACTCCTTGGTTACGTGAAAGTCATGGAATAGACTTGTCAGGTGCTGGCATAAATAGTTTGCAGTCTGCACAGCCACAGCAGGACAGCAGGAAAGAGAGAAGCATCCTGTCTGTGTCCCAGGCAGAGCCGAAGCTCAGCCCCATGCCAGGTAAAGTCACTCCCTCTTGCACCAGGCTGCCTCCCCCACTTCACCACATGTTCTGCTCTGGATGATGTATGAAATCATATTTTCTCCCTCACTTACTTCTCCTGCTTGTTCCTCCCTTAATTTTAACACACATAATTCCTGCACCTTTCCAACTCACACTTGGGCCTTCTTGAAGGTTGCCCAGAGAAACTGTGGCTCCCCCATTCCTGGAAGTGTCCAAGGACAGGCTGGGCAAAGCTTGGAGCAACCCAGTCCAGTGGAAGGTGTCCCTGCCCATGGCAGGGGGTTGAAACAAGATGAGATTTAAGTCTCCCCCAACCCAACCCATTACACGATTCTATAAGTCCCAGGTTTTTTACTCTCCTCAAGAAAAATCTGTGTGCGGATGGCATGCTGCATCCTGGCACCACTTCCATGACTGGGTAGTCCTGAGGATCGAGGCAAGAGGGATGGCAAAGCTCACATCCTCCTTCCTGAGACATGCTTTGCAAAGCCAGCAGCATCTTCACCTTGGGGGGAAATTTCCACCTGGGCCACAACTTTGTTATTTTGCTTGGTGCCATGATATGTGTTTGTGATTGTACCATAGCAGGAGCGCAGGGGGAGGGGGAATACTCAGCGTTGCCATGAGGAGCTAGCAGCAACATCCCACAAGCTCACAGGATCATCTCCCATCCAGAAGGCAACAGGAAGGAGTGGGCAGAGGAATTTCTTTGCGGTGACGGATGACACTGAACAACTTGTTTCGGGTATGTTGTCTTTGCCAGCCTGCACACCAAGGCTGCACCCCCTGCAGCTTCCCAGGGCCAGAACACTGGCATTCAGGAGCTACCAGAAAGCAGCAGTATTTATGATAATCAGTCATATTACATAAAAATATGGCACCTGGGTCCATATGCTTTTTAAGCACCAATCACTAAGATCAAAGAGAATGGATGTTTCTAGGATGCCAGTATTTCCATATGGAGATGGACAGTATATTCCTTTTAATTAAGCCTCAGGAGAAGAGCTGGTAAGCAGCTCTAAGCACAGCTGAAGAGCAGCACTGCTATTTCGCTTTTAAAAATCATCATCCATCACGCTGCTGCTCCCTGTAAAAGCATTATGCTTAGCCATAGCTAAACTCATAAAATCCTTAATGGAATCAGCACAAAATGCCTTGTGCCTATGAGAGAATTCCTTTTCCAGGCTGGTTTGCTTATCCTTTCATTCAAATTTCAACAACACATCTATATTATTTTGCTTTATGTGTTTGAACCTAGCTGCAAAATGTCATGCTCAGAAGTTTGTGAGGCTCAATGACATCAAGTAGTGAGTAAACCTTATTACACAGAAACAAATTAGTGTTGCTTTTCCCTTAGCAATACCAGCTTGAGGGGAGTAGCTGCTAGTAACAGTTCAGTCCCCTATTTACAGAGCTCTGAGAAGACATTGAAGGTACGACACACCTACCATGAAATGTATTCTTAGAAACCTCCTGCTGCCACCACAGCTACCACTCTATGAAAATATTCCTTTCATGTACATGCAGCACATAACACCGACAGTCTGAGCCTGACCTGGAAACCTGCACACAAAGATGAACATTTAAGGGGAGTTGGTACGAAAGGCTAAATGAAAATGGACTGAGTCAACTTATAAAATTCAGTGAGCTTTGGCATAATGGCACTTCCCTTCTCCACATCAGCTCTAAACTCATCAGTCAAGGTGGGATAATGCAAATTCGGAAGAAGGGTTCTCCCAGTGTGAGGGTCTCATAACAAACATATGCCCGATGAGATAAAAATATTAAGTGACTTATCTCTGGCTCAAGCCTCTGAGAGGATGGCTACAGAGCCCAGAGCAGTGTTATGGTTCAGCCTTTTGAAAATGAGATGCAGCTAGAAGAAACTAAGCAGCAATGGACCCAGGGAACTATGATGCACTTCACTTCCTACATTTGGACCTTCATTACCAAAATTATGTGGTAGTTTCCATCATTCATCACTGACAAGAATCTCCTGGTTGTGCCAGGGGCTCATTTCAGCTTTCTTCTTCCTCCTGTTCTATCCTTTTAGTCACTGGATTTCTCAGAAAGGAGCTTGCATCTTTTCTGATGATGTTACAAATCTGTGTCGGTTGTATTTGCTGGGAAAGCACAGGGCAGCTTCTCAGCTGCTCATGGAAGTGAAAGCCCGTCTGAGAATAGAGGTTAAATCCTCACGACAACCATATGGTTGTGGGAAATGCCTTAGAAGTATCTGAAGAGCAGGGAAGAGATTTCACAGGCAGGGTTGTCGGCTTGACCGTCCTATTCACAGAGGAGTCACTGATTCCCAGACCATAAAAAGACAGCACTCAGGATTCCAGGGGACACAGTTGTGTGCTTCAATTCCTCAGTCCACCAAGACTCAGTCCATTTCATTCAAAAGGTGTCTTCTTACTGTGTTCAAAAGTGTCTGAGTGAATTTGTGGCCACATAACTGACTGCTAAGGATGTTTTGGTGCACAGCTAGACTGAAGCTGGCAGGCCCATTCCCAACTAAGTTTGTTAGACATGGGTATTGCCAACATCCACAATAAAAAGGCAACTGCAGTCGGAAAGACAGGCTCATCAGTGAGGATAACAGATGTGCTCTGGAAACAGAATAATTTCTCAGAAAGTTCAGAGTGTTTGATTATAGTCTGAGTAGTTTTACTTGCTGATCTGTTTTAAAAAGGGAAAGAAACTAGTTCTGGTTAGGACAGGCCTGCCAGCCAGGTTTAAGCTACACTGACCACCACCACAGCACTCTCACACAGTAGATCAGACTCTCTGCTCCCATCTCTCCAGTATCTTTACAGAAGATAACACTTTCCTGACTCCCAAGAACAAACACTCCTTCACTGAAAGGAATAAATTCCTGGTCCCCGTTGAAGCCAGGACAGACTTCTACTTGGGATATTCCCTATGCACTGATTATTTAGAAATTAATTTCTGGGGTCCCCCCATCAAAAAAGTCTGTTCTAATGAAAAAGCACAGCCACACAACATGTCAGCTCTTCCAGGGAACACAACAGCACTCAAAACTCAAGCTAAAATCCAAATTTGGAAGAGAATGGAAGCAAGGAACAGGGTCAGAGGCTGAAGGAAAAGGTTTTCTTCTTATGTAAGGACAGTGGAGTGGTTTTGTTTGCACAGTGAAAACAAATTTCAAGTATAGCATGAAAGCCCATCAGCTAATTATTTCCAGCTACCAGTATCCCATCCTGTCTTCCAATCTGATGCTTTAACAAACCGTAACTGGTGCTCTCTCTCGTACCAAACCTGGGTGCTCTTTGTCTGAGCCTGACATTTCTGCTACTAAATGTGTAGAAGTTCGTGCATTACTGCACCCCTACATCGATGATCCATGCAAGGTCACAATCTTCTGGTGCCAATCAGAAATCGAAAGTTTAAGATGCAGGAATGCAGCATGCCTGGGTTTTCCTCATGAATTCTGCAAAAGGCAAAGGCACAGAATAGCCTGGGACACATGGGAGCATCCCTGCCCATGGCAGGGGGTTGGAGCAAGATGATCTTTAAGGTGCCTTCCCACCTTTTCTGATGGTGCCTTCTCTGATGATTCCATGACCTTTCCTGCATCTGCAGTAGGCCATGAAGCAGTTTCAGCTCTGACACCCCAAGGCTGGGCACAACAAACCGCTGGCAGAGTACATTTAAATTTTGCTTTGTGGACTCAGTGCGGGTAACAATCCCAGCTGCATCAAAGGAATGTCACACCCAGGTTTCCATCGGCTGCCCTGCAGGCCATGCCCCACCTTAGGGATCAGGATGCAGCTCCATTGGGCTCCCTCAGTGTGGCAGATGGCTTCTTAGAAGGGCTGGGCAGCAAGTTCTCCGTGAGAGCCGTCATTACAGACCATTATCAGCTTTCCCTCCCTCTTTGTGAACAGCTTTTCGAGATTCTGCTTCATAGCAAGTGTTAAATCACACACTATGAATTTCCATAGGTCTGATGTGAACAACTGCTCTGAGCCACAAGCTTGTTATCCATCATATGTCTGCAGTGCCATGGCCTCCTGCTCCATCATATTGTGCCAAATGCCAGTGCTCACTCCAAACACAACTCTTTTCAAGCAGAACCGTGTGAATTACACTGGGTTTTTGTCCTGGAAAGGCTTTCCCCAGCAGCCACCTTTGGAATTTCAAATACTACAACTCCAGTCAGGGTTTGGTGGAGTCTGTCACAAGCAGGAACTAAGCCCTGAGCAAGACTGCAACAGACAGACGGCACAGAGAAACATATTGGGGAAGTCTAGTGTTTGCTCTCACACCTAAAAAACACTTCCTCATGCACCAGGCTGGTGAAGATTGACATCGACAGCAGAAGTGGCGGGGGAGAAGGGTGATAAAGAGAGCTGCAGAACTATGAGGATATTCCCATTTCTCCATACTCTCATTTCCAGCGTAGTATGAGCACTGAGTAAAGCTGAGCCTTACAATTTTTCTGAACTCTCCTTCTGTTTTGCTTCCTAGTCCAAGAGCTTGTCTATCAGTACAAGGAGATCTGGGCTTACAGCTGGCATTCACACTGATATGTTCAAGTGTTTCATCGCTCCAATACTATTTTCACAACCTCAGCCACCTTTATATTGCATTCATCAACTTAGAAACACACCAAACTCACTATCATCGTGGACAGGGGTACTTTTTGCATTTTTTCAAGGGATTGAAAAACTGCCAAGTCTGTTGGCTATATGATCAATAGTTACCAGACAATCTGGGCAGATTGTACTCAAGATAAAGGATAAAATGTTAAAATATCTTGCAGTCAGGGTCTTGAAAAATGAACCTGGCATTTGTCTAGCTGTCTAGACAGCTGGGACAAAAAGAAAAAAAAAGGCAAAGATTATCCCTTTGCCTACGGTAAATCCTCTGTCTCCTTCTTTTGCATTTAGCAGTTCTATGCGAGCTGATAATGGCCAAGGTGCTGGATAAATTGTACTTTATTACAGCCCTCTTTCTCACTTTGGGGGTTCAGCTTTCATAACTGTGAGCATAATGAGGCCTCTAACGCCACTGGAGTGCAGTTAAAGCTGCTGAGAGGCTGCACTAAGGGCTCAGAGGCTCAATCCGGGCTGCGTATCTGAGACAGTGTGGTGACAGGGACATGCAACTGTATCTATCAATTACTGATTAGGTTTCTGCTCACTTGATGTCATGCTCATTTAGAAATCACTTACAGCTTCAGCTGGAACATGGAGGACCTATATCTTCTTCCAAGGTAGACCTGACTCGATTAATTCCCAGGCAAACTTGTGCAAACATTTTACATTTTATATTCCCATTTCTCTCTTGCAAGGCTCGGTTATTACATTATCACACTTTTTGTCAGAGCAATGGGTGGCTGATTGCCTTTAAGAACACCACTGCATTGATTCACCCAGCCTGGATCATAAGTATTTATCTGTCCCAGTCAAAAGAACAAGATAATTAGGAACCAGAGGCCCGGTTCTAAAAGTCTTGAGAAAAAAAGTGCATTTCTCAAAGGACAGCACCTAATTAAATCCTGTGGAGATCTTCATGTACAGTGCACTCTTTCCTCAGGGACCTGTTTTTAGAAGCAGGTTACTAAGCTGAGGCACTTCTCAGTGAGCAGGAAGAGCTGAGTGCTGCTTCTTCTCAGAGTTTGCTGTTACCTGGGCAGCACCAGCCCCGTGCTGAGCCGGCTGCCTTCTTCAAGTCAGGCAGTCTCGTTAAATGATATGCAGGGTTTGGTTCGGCACAAAAACCTCATGGTGCTTTCCATATTCAGGGCAATGTTACTTGGATCAGGAGCAAGCTAGGGAAGAACCCTCTAGAAGCAGCTCCATGATCTGGATGGCAGCATCCAGGCTGGTGCTCTCTGAAGCTGCAGTGGTGCACGGCATGTTAAGGAATGTAGTCAGCTCCTTGGCCTTGTGGCATGGGGGAATCCTGGCTTCAATACTGACACTAAATCACACCTAGAGGGGTGGCAGCTTTACAGAACCTGGGTATTAGTTTGGAAAAGGCACCTGTGGAGGATTCAAGTAGCACAAAGCATTAATATCTCTGGAAGGATTCGACAGAAGCAGAGATTTTTCTCTGTAAATCCCAGGCCATGCAGCAAACGGAAAGGATGAGTCATACTGACCTCCTACCCAGCATATTAAATATGTTCAGCCAGAGACTGAAAGCTCATTTCTTTTATCCATTCACCCCTCCAGCTGACAAGGTCAGTCAAATGTCACTGTATGCTTCATCAGACAGAATTAGTTCAGCAGAGTGCTGGAGTCTAAGTGTATACTTTTTATACAGTGCATGCTTTTCTCTTTGGATGTGGTTAGAGCTCTGTTTCCAGCAAATTAACACATCCTCCTAATTAGTGATGGCAAGCTGCACATTGTGAAGTTTTAAACAGGCATGGCTGTCCATTCCCTTGACCAACCCAAGTTAATCAGCACCCAGCTTAACACTGTGACTGAGATACTGTCATTGTGTTATAGCCCCTTAGAAGTGCTCAGCAGCATTTCACTGCAGCACGAACCACTCGGCCAGATCACAGAAAAGGTAAGTTCAGTCTGATAGCCCAGTTTGGTATGGCAAAAAGAAGCTGTCTAGCTAAGGACATAGAAAGGGTCACACCATGACACCCCCAGGCACAACCAGCATCAGCATAGATACACTTCTTGGTATTTAGTAATTTACCTAAGAAATCTCTGCTCGAAACAACAAAAATAGAAGCACATCTCCAGCTGTGCTTATCCTTCTGAGCTCTTCCCATTCCTGCCTGTCTTGGTTTGAAAAGACAGGTGTCTGTTAAGGAAGGCAAGAGCCTCCCTTGGAATGGAGAATGCAACCCCCTTCCCTCCGAATTATTATAATTTCGAAATTAAGGGCTTTCAGGCAAAGATATGAGGAATAGGAATAACAGCTCTTTACTAATATACATATATATATAAAACAAGGCAAACACCCAACACTAACTATGTCAGTAACCCCAAACAGACCCAGAGCCCAGCCCCGGCCTCTCCCGCCCGTCAGGCCCTTTCCCCTCGGTGCAGTTCCGCTCACGGCCGGCAGGGGCGCTGTGGCTCCGGGAGCAGGGCGGGTGCGATGGTTCCCCCGCGGCTGCAGGGGGCGCTCCGGAGCGAGCGCGGGGAGCGCGCGGCGATGGCGGCCGGGCCGGGCCGGGCAGGGAGGGAAGGGAAAAGCTCCACAAACCTCCCTGGGGCAGCCGGTCGGGAACAGCAGGCTGGAGCAGCAGGGATGAACAGTCCCGGGGGGCAGGCGAGATGTACCAAGCTCTGGAGCTGCAGCGGGAGCCCCGGGAGGTCTCGGCAGGCAGGGGCTGTGGGGTGCAGGGCAGCGAAGCAGCGGCAGAGGAACGGCGGAGGGGCCGCCCGGCTCCCGGCGGGGCAGGGAGAGGCGGGCTTGGGATCCCGGGCTTTTCCGACAGCAAGAGCACAAAGGGATGAATTCTCTGCACCACGAGAGCAGCCACTCTCCCTTCCAATGCCGGAAGAGCAAGAGAGTGAGGGGTCCTATCTGCCATCTTTTATTCAGTTCAAATCTCGTGGCCTCTCGCTTTGCACGATAAAATCCCAGGTAAAAGAGGGCAGCTACTTGGACCTGTCCCTCTGGCCAGGTCTTTTGTCTCTTAAGTACTCAGCAATTTGTTTTCTAGCAACACATGGGGGAAAATTCTTAAAGAGAAAAAGGAAAAAAAAAACGGAGAACCCCTTTTTAAAACCCCAACACTGCCATTAGATAGACCTGCAATATTCAAATGCACATAGACTGTTGAGTTATGAAAAGTAGCATAATATTCTGCTCAATTCCCTTCTTGTGTTTGGTTGTCCCAGAACTCATGTTTCCACAGAACTACCCAACTTCAGAATGCTAAATTGTCTGAACAGAGCTCATTACGTGTGAAAATTAAGAGCAAGTAAACACAGGAGGTGACCACAATGACAGATTGATCATCAATAGTGTAGGTTTGTATTTCCTCAGCCTAATGCCCACATGAACCAACTGCACCTTGTAATTTCTAGCAAAAAAAAAAAAAAAAAAAAAAAAAAAGGGGGTTTCTTTAGTTGCTTTTCAGGAAATGTGCAACTGGGCTGCAGCGATGGGGCTGCCAGTGCTAAACAGATGAAATATGACACCTGCTTAAAACCAAGAAGAACCTTCACTGGCTAAGTTTAGGTGTGTTTACAGAAAACTTTCTCTGGCAAAATTTCAGCAGGCTCCAGATTGATTGCTTTCAGGCTTAAAATTGTGTTCTCCCAACAGACTTTCTTGCAAGAAAATCTACCCGTAAAAAGCACCTAAGAATGTGAAACTCTCAAATAGCTTCTCCCGTTATTTTATTTCCTTTTTTTAATCTTTGCAAGGATATTGTACAACCTGCAAGCAGTTTGCATGAGATGAAAAACTATTTGTCCCAGAGCAAGAGCTCGTGAAATACTGGGATGTTTTCTTTATTTCAGCTGAGACAGTTGAAGTCTAAAGTCTAATTCACAGAGAAAACGATTCGCTTGTAGGAGTTCATCATTAGCTCAGTTAGACCTGATCCAGTCAACTTTTAACAATACTTTTATGGTTTATTCTGAGCAGACAAATGGTGAATATCATCGCCAGGGCTCTTCAGAAGGCAGCCTGATGATAGACACTGGGACTGCCACTAAGAATTCCAGTCTTCTTACTTCAAATGGCAGGTTAAAATGATGGAAAAAGGCTGGCAGGACACAAAAGCTGCTCTTCCATCATAGCCATTGTGCCAGGTTATTACAATTGTTCAGATGATTAATAAAGCCTGAGATCTGGGACAAACTCATAATTCTGTTACATCTTATTGCATCATGGATTTTTTTTTTTTTTTTTTTTTTGCATCATGTTTTTACAGGCTTAAAAGTGGACCATTACTTTATGCCAGTGTCAGTCACAGACCCCCACAATAACTCTGTTAACCTCAGATGCCAAATGATCTCTTCATGGAGAATTAAGCTCTTTGGGGCAAAAAGTCCTATTCAACCACATCCATAGTGAATTATTCCCCACCTTGTACCTCTTTGGCACCTTCTTTTATGTTAAATTCCTTGCAGAGCACACTTTGGCCATTGCTGGGATGAGTTTTTTGTAGCAATGCCCTGTTTCTGTCACTGTTACACAGGTACTTTGGGGCAGCTCAGGGAAGCTTAGAGCACTTTTAGCAGGTTCAGCACAGTTCAGCAACAAGACAGACGCACTTCTATCTGATAGACATCTCAAATTGGGTTTTCCTTCATTTTGGAACACTTTACAGTGTGTTTGCCCTTTTTACACAGAAAGAACCTTGGTGTCACCCAGCTGTCCAGCAAAAGAAGGCAACTCCTCTTCCAACAGCAAATGCTTGCCCAGTGCTCTGTGCCAGTGGCCACAACAGGCCAGACTCCTTTCCCAGTGCATTCGTCTACCAGGTGATCCATGATGTGTGCAGTGCAGGATCACAACCATTGGACAGCTGCAAATTCATGTGTGCCATGGTTTGTCCTTACAAGCCCCAAACTGACCAATTTATGGCATAGCTTTCATGTCTGTTTTGCTCTGAACACTTCCCAGAAGTATCTGAAATCCCTTTGAAAGGTTTCTAGGCAGATTGTTTAGAGGAACCAACAACTTTACTACGTGTTACTTTCAGTTACCGCAATAAGGGAAGCTCCAAGTCACTCTAAGAATACTCACTCTTTCCATAGTAAATGAATTGACTGTTTCAGAGGGAAATTTTTCTGGGAAGTGACTCTTCACTTCCCTTTATTTCTTTGCAATGCTGTAATGCTGTTTTGGTTGTGGAGTTAC
Source organism: Daphoenositta chrysoptera (assembly GCA_013397915.1). Taxonomy (NCBI): domain Eukaryota; kingdom Metazoa; phylum Chordata; class Aves; order Passeriformes; genus Daphoenositta; species Daphoenositta chrysoptera. The sequence goes on from VZRO01000515.1 coordinate 126,659, forward strand.
TTCACTCACTCAGTCTGTCCCAATTGTTTCCCCGTTTTCACTTAGAGGCTCACTTCCTCTTGGCATTGTTTTCACGAGATTTAAGATGCAGAGTGATCACATGATGCTTTCTGCTTCAGAAGAACCTAAAAGGAACAGGCTGATGTGAGAACTGTAACATCCAAGGGACCCCAGCCACAATCCTAGAGAAAAATTGGATCCTTCCCTCTGCTTGGAACAGCCAGTTTACTCCCAGAATGCAGAACTCAATGCAACTGTAGCCTACTGAGGCCACTGATCCTTACATGCAGCCAGCCCAGGTAGAACTTTGACCCCTGTCTCCCAAAGGTGGGGTCTGGGGCCATGAAAGCAATTTCTTCCATTCATGTAAATTCTTCAGAGTGGCATCAGATAGCCAAGTTTACAGGCAGGACTGGTACATCCTTGGAGTATGTTCTTAACTGAACTCACAAGTTTATTTGGATGTGAGAGCCATGAAGGAAAGCTCTTGATATGTGCAATTTAGCTTGGCATTGATAACCAGCATCCTGAAGCCCTTTTGCTTGAGATTTTACCTCTGTTAATTCCAACTGACCACGGCCTGCACCCACAGGATTTATACCATTCCTAAAACCCAGCAATATTTATATCCTCTAGAGCATGATACTTCTAACAAAAGTATTACCTTCCAATTAAACCTGTTTCCCTTAAAGAACAAAGCATAAAGATGAAATTACCTCTTGAGACTTCTGCTAAGTATTTCATGTTAGATAACTATTTGCCATCCAGATTTCATGTTCAGCAAGGCAGCAGCAATTCCAGGTCTGTTTGGCATGCATAGCTCCAGCAGATGTGCACATGTGTTTGTCAGCTGTACAAGGAATGATATTTCTATCCTGTTTTCCAGGCCGAGACACAGAACCACTGCTGCAATAGTTTATCTCAGCTTTCAGAGTACTCTACCCCAGGCTGCATATATCTTAACACTACAGGGCCCCCCAGAATTCTTCAGGGAATATTTAAAAGTCTGCTACACCTTTTTAAAATCAAGTAGTGAAGAGATAAAACACAAATAAACATTTATAGTTCTCAAGACAGGACACCTGCAGTGCTGCTACTGGAGACCATAGCAGAATTTTTTTCAGTGGCTTTATTAAATTTTATGACGGTTGATTTGACTTTAAACGTTTCTGGTGCAACCAAGACTCCGCAGCCTTGTCTGGAGCAGTGAGGAGTCTGCAGTGGTAGCTTTAAACACTTCCCACACAGGTCATCAAAATTCAGCTGAGGGCCCAAGAATAACAAGGCAGTCGAACTTGTGACAGCTGAGGTGATTGAACAGGAGCGAGTAAGAATCCATACCATACTTTCATCTTACTTCATCCAGCCTACTCTTGGGGAAACTAGTGCCAAACTCCCCTGGTTTTTGACCCTTGAGACCTGGGTCAATAGCAGGCTCTTGCATTCTGTATAGAACTGAGGTCAAAGGGCAGGGACGTGCCTCCATCCCAGTTCCCTGCCTGCAAAATGCAGCTCCATCATGCCTGTACTCTCCTCAAGTCGGTTCAGTTCAAGGAGACCTAAGTCTACATTTTATCTTGGATTTCAAAGTAGTGACACAAGTTGAAACTGTAGACAAAGCTGAGGCTAAGCTTTGAGGCGTTTCAGCTTCGCAGGCTTTGAAAGCAAAGCATTCCGCACTGCAGATCCGAGGTGCTTCTGCTGCGACAGGAACACTTTCAGGGACACTGGAGCTGTCCTACAAGTAAGAACTTTACTTTCTTTGAAGAGTGTTGTAACTCAGTCTTTTGACTTTAAATGAAGTGTTGTGCTTAAAATACCCAAGGCCTCTTTTGAAAGCTACTGAACCACACTTGACCTCTCTTTTTAACACTGTCCACCTTCAGATGTGGGCCAATGGACCGGCTTGTCCCGCTCCAGGTGTCAGGAAAGCTATAACAAATAACTCAAGGGCAGCAGGAGGGATGTAAGCAGCCTCTACAAAGCGGAGGAAATGTTTTTCCATCAGACAAAATACATCTGAGCCCATACATCTGAGTCTTGGCACCGGTCTGCAGCTGATTATTTTGGGAAAAAAAAAATCTGTATTAATCATTCGTAACAGAAGGCTTTAAAATCTCATCCTCCGGCTTGCTTCAATATTGCACATGAGCTAACGAGCCTCAAGAATGCTGCTGAGGGGCTAGAACTGAATGTAAAAGAAATTATAAGTATTGAAGAGAGGGATATAAATTATGCAGGGGAGGATTCACTGTAACTTCCAGTCACTTCCATCCATGTAAAGAACAGCTCTTCACACAGGACTTCTGGCCTTTGCTGGAAATTATGTGGATTGAATTGGTCTGCAGTGATATCAGATGTATACCTCAGGTTGAACACCTTGAGTAGGAGCAACTTACCCTCCCTAAACTGCAGCATTTCAGAAAACCCTTCCCCACCGACCAGGGCAGGCAGCCAGCAGCTCCCAGGCTGAGCTCTGTACCAGCTCCTGGCCTTAGCTCCACATTTCTCAGTGAGTTGGAAGCAAGTGCAGCTGACACAGTTCAGGTCCAGGAAATCCCAAAGGAACCATCACAGGAACTGCAATGCCAAAATAAGGTTCCTCTACAATTCACAGAGTCAGTAGCTAACCACATGAATATTTGCTCAAACCTCTTTTTTTTTAAATAAAGCAGTGACATCAATAGGTTTTACAGCAGTCTCCTGCTCTCTCTGCTGAAGATGCGTGATTTAGATACCCTTAATTCAACCAAAAGTTGTCTCTTTGTCAGGCAGCTAGTGCTAAAATTCTCCCTGTCTCTAATAATTGCTGAACACTCTCCAGAAGCCTCATGGTGTTCAAATTATTGTTGAGCATCAAGTTTCAATTCATTAAACTTATTCTCAAATTATCTTTTTTTTTTTTTTTTTTTTTTTTTTTTTTTTTTTTTTTTTTTTTNCTAGTGGATGGAAAGTTACACTGGAATGAAATATCACACCCAGCTTAATAAAAACAATCCCAAGCTTCATTTTATACTGTGATAATGGGTCTGCAATGGGTACACAGGGAAGAGATTTTCCAGTTCAGTCTGTACTTAGAAGCAAGCAATTGATGAGCAGGGTCCCATGGTGCTCTGGTGCTATGGAATATAAGTCTGGGCACCATAAGAAGATTGTTCAAAGCTTAGAAGCCCAGAGAACATGTTTTTTTATGTTAATGTTATGATACATAGCTGGTGAAGGGCTTTTGAACTGCAATTAATTACTGCAGAGGGAATAGCCTGGCTTTAGCAGCTGGGAACGTTTCCAGGACTCCACCATTAAGCCCAGTTTATGAACAGAACTAGGTCAGACAAACCTGGTCAAACCATAAGCAAAATGGGATGGTGGAAATGTGCCAGGAGCCCTTCCTTGTCTCCAAACAAAGAGCCCATGGGGTTTTATTACATTTTTATGAGGAAGCTGCAGCTACAGGAAGGGGGCATACAAGGTGATGCATACAAGCAGTGAGTAGGAGAGCCTTTCCAGGGAATTCTTCCCGGGATCTGTGCACAGCCCGCATTGCAGCGGAGCCCTGTCTCTGCCACACTCCTTGAGCTGTGTGAATGTGAGTTGTTATCAGCGAGCTGTTAAGCAGCTCAAAGAACAGACACAGACACAGCAAATCCCCCCAGTTTCTATGGTGACCGTGTCCTAGATGCCAGCCCTTTGGAGACCCCCTTCTGACACAGCAGCGCTCAGGAATACTGTCCACTGGGGCAAGGGGCTGCCTGGGCTGCAAGTCAGCCCTGGGGGGAATTCCATATGTGGGAAAGCTGAAAGGCTGCAGTTACTACCAGGTAAATCTCATGGATTTTGAAGTTAAAAGTTGCAAAGAAAGGCAAATTCAGGTGATGCTGATGTCAAATAAACACCCAAACAAACACATTCAGTAGAAAACTCAGACCTGTATGTAACAAACAGCAGGGATGTACTCCAAGTGTGGCTGCAGGGAGCCCATAACCATCCTGAGAGGCACTGAAGTGAACAATTCTACACAGCCGCCATGTCTTCCCACAGAATCTGGTGTTGGTGACAGCACTCTTCTTGTTGGACAGGCTGCCTGTTGCACAGCTATAGCAGAGTGCCTGTTATTCTCTTCTCCATGGCCAGCAGGACCAGGGCAGAGCCCGTCCCCTGTGCTGGCACTGCTGAGGCCCCTCGAGGGCTGTGTCCAGTTCTGGGCACTCACAGCCAGAGGGACATGGTTGGGCTGAAAGTGTGTCCACGGAAGGGTCTGGAGCCCTGGGAGCGGCTGAGGGAGCTGGGAAAGGGGCTCAGCCTGGAGAAAAGGAGGCTCAGGAGGGACCTTCTGGCTCTGCACAACTCCCTGACAGGAGGGGGCAGCCAGGGGGGGTCGGGCTCTGCTCCCAGGGAACAGGGACAGAAGGAGAGGGAATGGCCTAAGGCCGCACCAGGGCAGGGTCAGGTTGGACATCAGGAGGAATTTCTCCATGGAAAGGGTGGTCAGGCATTGGAAGAAGCTGCCCAGGGAGGTTTGGAGTCCCCATCCCTGAAGGTGTTCAAGGAACACCTGGATGTGGCACTCAGTGCTCTGGGCTAGGTGACAGTCAAAGGCTGGACTCAATGATCTTGGAGGTCTTTTCCAACTAAAATGATTCTAGGATTCTAAGAAGCTACAGTCTACTGCTGGCTGTTTTTGTGATGTCTGCACTCACATGCACAAGTGTCAAGGGCAAAAAGAACTGGATTTCTCATCTGAAATGTAGGGAAGTGCTATGACCAGCCCCGACTACTATCCTCAGCTTTGTTTTCATGCTCTTTTGCGTCCCTTCACTAATCAGAAACAGCTCACACTCCTCTTAACACCTAAGAAGATGTTTTGTTTTCTTACCCCACAAATAATTTCAAGTTGCTATTTAAACTGTGCAATCTGTTACCAAAAATCTGCCAGTTGCACAATGTCATGCTCTTAAAATAAGGGTTTTGCCAGACCTCATTGTTGTGACTTTCCTGTGTCAATTTCTTGTCCTGTTTCTTCATTCCTTATCACTGGACCTCACAGCATTACGCATAGGACATGTTATTAAACATTAAGGTAATTGTTCTAAAAGATGAGTTCAAACTAATCTAGAGTGACCTCTCCTGTGGTTTTCCTGCATTAAATCAATAGCCTGTGTCTGAAAGTTCCAAGGTAACAATTGAGCCTACAGTATTCCATAACTTTTCAAGCCCTGTCAGCATGCCACAGCTGAAGTGGGACCTGAGCTCATGGAATTATGTGGTGAATCAAATATTGATTCTCCCTCAAGGAAGTGACAACAGCAACAGGCTTAGAGACACTTTCAGTGTAATCATATTTAGCCATGATAAGAGCTCAATAAAGTGCTGAGTATCTTAGAGCTGGCATATGAAGCTGTCACTGCATTTGCTCTGCTATATAATTCAGGATGTTAGCTGAGCCCTGACTCAGGGGTACCAATTGGACAATTTTTTTATATTGTGTATGATTTGAGTCTTAGCTGCAATGAAGCTGTCTAAGCTTTGGGTAGCTCAGGTAGAACTTAGGACCTAAAACCTGCTTTGTGTGAAGAAGCCATTTATTTTCACTGAAAATGCTTTAAAGCTAGAGCACAGACCATCATCAGCCTGATCAAAGCCACAGCACAACTCCAGATTTGAACAATGACTTTGGTTTAATGAAGATAGTAGTTCTGCAAATCTGTAAATGTTGTCAATGGTTTTACAATGAAACTTAGATCAACAAGGAGCCAAAACTTGGGCAGTTTAAAAGATGGTTCATTTTAACATTTCAGAAAGTTTCAGGTTAGTGGAAATCCAGGTCCCTGAGGCTAGAATTGAGAAGTGACTCTTGGATTCCTTTCCCCATATGGTGAACACACACAGTTATTGCTAGTTCATTGTTCTGCAGCTCCACGCTGGTATGTAGTTCACTTCTGATTAGAAGACCCTTTAAGCAGGATCATTTGACCTTGCAGCAGAGATTTAATCTGTGCTCCCACCTCCAGAAAAGCACGTTGCTTTTGCCATCCCACCTTTCTTTCAGGCAGGTTGGGGACAGAACAGCATTTTCCCAGTTATGACAGGAGCATTGGGAAATGAGCTGCAGCTCCGACAGCTGCTTGTTGTTGCTACTCCATAATTAGTATTGTTTGAACTAGTTGGCATTTCTCCTGGAACAGACTTCACACTCCCTGAATGAGGTTAATTCATTAGTTACATTTGTTTCAAAGCCTCTTGAGCAATCTAATCATTCTGTAATAGTAACTGACTGACCCAAATATTTACCCGGTAAAATAACAGAATTTCATCCCAATTTGTTTTGAGAGGAAGCTTAACCTATTTAGGTTTTTACATTCACTGAAAAGTATGGTGAATATAATTCAGGAAAACTTGATATTTCCATATCTGTGTTTCATATGGGTTTGATTTCAGTCTTTATAGCAATATCAGTATTAGTAGGCACAAAGATGCATCTCTAACACTCCATCTCCTGTGTTTTTCCAGACACTCCCTGCCTATTAAACAAAACATTGCTCACACCAACAGTAATCCCAGGAACAGCCAGGCTTTAAGATTGTGAACAGGCACAGAAACAGCCCCAGTTAAGCGAAATGTTGCTGACAACCATCAGCTAAGGTTTCTCTTATAACTTCTCCTGGATGGTGCAGGAATCCTTATGTTCTCAGTTTTCTCAGTTAATCCCTTTGCTGTTAGGTGCAAAAATGAGTCCCTATGTCAAGCTGTCTGTGATATTTAATCTATGCTAAATTCAGGCACAGATCAGGAAAGGATTCTTGAACACTTTTAAAACTTTTTTCCCTCCAATCAACATTTCAGCTACTGGATTAGTAACTAAAAGCTAGTGCTGCCTAATTCCCATTTCAGCAGCCAGGAAAGCTCTTCCACATCCCAACAAAGCATTAGGGGAAGGTACAGTCAGTGTTTAAATGAAATTCCAAAAGAGTTCTCCAGTTCCGAGATCTGTGCTTAAACATCACCTTAATGGCTCGTGAACCCTGCCTGCAACATCTCTGTGGAACTTTTGTACAGTCATATTTCCATTAAGATCAAACTTTGCTGCTTGTTTTTACCAACACATCCAGGCTCAGCTCCAAAAGCAAAATGTAATTGTCCCTATGCTTTGAGTCCAAGTGCATCAATTGTGACTCCTCAAAAGTCGTTCCTACACTTTCTGTAGGGTGTGGTGGACAGACTGGGAACAGCACAAAGTGGATAGCCCTGTCATGTGATGGGAGAGAGAACTGTTTGAGATGTTGATTCAGTGCTGCTTTCCAGTTACTGATATCTCCAGGAATAAGGCACCAAAAGCAGAAAGAAACATCCAGACTGGCTTTCTGTAGGCAGGGCAACGAGTGGATTTGCCAGTTGGGGAGGAGGAGGAGGAAGCCAGCACAGATGGAACTTTGTTACAGACCTAAGCACAGAACCAGCTGCGTGGGAGAGCGGTGGGAAGCTTCACCCCTGGCAAGCTTTCACCCTCAGAAAGGAAAACCAGTGCCAGAAGGCTAACCTACACTGGGACCACTCTGTTGGCTTTACTTACAGCCCATCAGCCCCTCCACACTTGTAAAATTGTCTGAGATTCATGACCTCCCAGATGAGCATGTTCATCAAAGCCAGACCCAAAAAGCTGTGAAGTGCCCAAGTTACCCCTGCTCCCAGACCAAAGGAAAACAAACCTAAATTCCTTACTGCTCACTGCAGCCGTGCCCAAGCCATTCCCTGCCAGTTCACATTAAAGGTTGGTGGAACGCTTCAGATGCCAGACCCTCTAGAACAGAGTTGGAGAGCAAAAAGAGATATCCAGCATCGCTCTGTGCACCACTAGCAGCATTTCAGGCTAATCTCAGCTGCAAGCACAAGCAAAAGACCACTCATTGTTAAGGACTTCTTACATGGGAAATCTACGTAAGCTGCAACAGTAGCTTATATTTTGCTATGATTTTACAAAGCTTACACGAAAGCTATTATGTAGTAAAAAATCAGGGTAGCAAAGGCTTCACAGGAGGACTACAGATGAAAATATTACAAAAAGGCTTTATATTAACACAGGGTTTTAATTCTTCAGCTATTTGTGTGCAGTAGTTGCATTCATTTACAGCTGAGACTACTCTGGGAGTTGTTTTCCATGAATTTTAGGGCTGGAAGAACACAAAGCATATGGCAGCAGTGGAAACAATCAGCCCCACATACAGCAGAGGCTGTTGCCTGACTCTTGGCTCTGCTGCTTGTTTTGGCATTTTCTGAAAGACAAGTAATGTGAGGTAGTGCCCCTGCTCCAGATCAGGACACAGGGAAGAAAAGGGGAGAATTACAGCTTTCAACCAGATTTCTACATACATTTTGCTTATTCAAACAGTTTAAGGGAAATTAAAGCAAAAATCCTCTTACGTTTCACAAATCTTTATCAGCATCATTAATACCCTGAGTGGCAATTGCTAGTGGAAACAGGGACTATGTTCTTCAGGCCTTTTAAATTTTTTTTCTTTATCCGCTCGAGAATTTCCTACTAGGATTAGAAAATTAAAACAAGAAAGCTGATAAAAATGATACCAATTTCTGTTGAGAAGGAAGAGGGAAGAAGACACAGGTATCTATGACCATATTCCCCTAAACTGTTCAAACGAGCAGAAGACAACTTTTGCAGCAGACAGCAACCAATCCAAAATCTCAATCTCATATCACAGCTTGATTTGTCACCTCTACAGTTCTTTTTTTTTTTTTTGGGTGTGAACCATCACATCAAGAGTGGTTTGGGTTGGAAGGGACTTAAAGTCCATCCCATTCCACCCCTGCCATGGGCAGGGACACCTTCCACTATCCCAGGTTGCTCCAAGCCCTGTCCAGCCTGGCCTTGGACACTGCCAGGGATCCAGGGGCAGCCACAGCTTCTCTGGGCACCTTGTGCCAGAGCCTCCCCACCCTCACAGAAAACAATTTCTTCCCAATATCCAATCTAAATCTACCCTTTTTCAGCTTAACACCATTTCCACTTATCCTATTAGTGCCCAAATGCATTAAGTTTTTAAAAACCTTTACCTCTTCTGTCCTTCCCATCATTCCAGGTATCCAACTCTCAAGAAAAAGATTACTCCAAATGAAAAAATATTTTTTAAACACAAAAATGCAGTTGCAGGAAAGATCAGATAAACAACAGCACAGGGAAAGGAGCACAGCTGCTTCTCAGCCCTGCCATGCCAGAGCTCTATAACCAAATAAAGACATTTTGGCGGGGGGGATTATTGAAATTACTCTCTTCCTTGCTGTGGTATATGTCAGTAGAATGGATGGATATGGTTTTCCTGAGGCTATCCTATACCAAGTTATCCTTATGCTGTTTCCTGTAGTAAAGTTTACTCCATGTTTCACAGCTCGGGAGCTTAAATCCATAGATATTGATCCTAAAAATGGATTAATTGCAATCAATGCCTGACAGTGCACAGCTGGCTTGCAAACGATATTGCTAATAACCCTTGTTTATGCAACGACAACATTGCTTCATTACTCCATGAGATAAATGTTTCTGACAAGTCATAGAGTTATAGGATGGTTTGAGTTGAAAGGAACCTTAAGGATCAGCTGATTCCACCCTCTGCCATGGGCAGGGACACCTTGCACTGGACCAGGGCGCTCCAAGCCCCGTCCAGCCTAGCCTTGGACACTTCCAGGCGTGAATGGCGCATTCACGTGAATTTGGGCACAAATCTCCTACTTCGATCACTTTCAGGGNCCTCCATGGGGCCGGGGGCGGCCCTGCCCCGCCCCGCTGCCGCCGTCGTGAAGTGACAGCGCGCTGCGAGGCCAAGGCGCTGCTGCCTGCCCGGCACGGCACGGGGCGGGGGGTGGGGGGCTGTCCGGTGAGTGAGGCGGCGGCGGCGGCCCGGCCTCGCCCCCGCCGCCGCCCGGGGGTCTCAGCGTGAAGGGGCCGGAGCGGAGCGGCCGCGCCATGAACTACCAGCAGCAGCTGGCGANTAAAGTTTACTCCATGTTTCACAGCTCGGGAGCTTAAATCCATAGATATTGATCCTAAAAATGGATTAATTGCGATCAATGCCTGACAGTGCACAGCTGGCTTGCAAACGATATTGCTAATAACCCTTGTTTATGCAACGACAACATTGCTTCATTACTCCATGAGATAAATGTTTCTGACAAGTCATAGAGTTATAGGATGGTTTGAGTTGAAAGGAACCTTAAGGATCAGCTGATTCCACCCTCTGCCATGGGCAGGGACACCTTGCACTGGACCAGGGCGCTCCAAGCCCCGTCCAGCCTAGCCTTGGACACTTCCAGGCGTGAATGGCGCATTCACGTGAATTTGGGCACAAATCTCCTACTTCGATCACTTTCAGGGTTCCAGCGGCCGCGGGGACAGGACTTACGGCGAAGGGCTCCATCCTTCCCTGCGGGGTGAGCGCTCGAGGGTGCTCGTGGGGGCGGGCCCCGCGTCCCCGGAGCGGGGCGGGTCCGGGGCGGGTGCGGTGTCCCTGAGGGGACGCGGAGCGGCGCGACCCCAGCCCGCCCTCACCGCCTCCCTCCAAGGACTGCATTTCCCAGCGTGCCCGAGGGGGGAGGGCAGTGCGGGGCCTGCGCGGTGACGTCACCAGGAGGGGCGTGGCCTGCGCCAGCGTGAAGTGGGGCAAGCGGGGGGAAGGACGCGGGGCGAGCGTGCGGGAGGGTGCGAGGCCGCGGCGGGCCCGGCCATTGGCTGCCGCGGGGGCGCGCGCGNCGGGTGGAGGAGCCCGTGCTGCAGAACCAGATCCGCGAGCATGTCATCGCCATCGAAGGTGAGACGGCGGCCCCGGCACGGCGGAGAGAGGGAGCGAGCGGCGGGGGCTGCCCAAAAACGTCCTCCAGCCCATGGCCCTACGTCCCCCAAAACCTCCTCCGGCCCCCGGCCCTGTGCCTCCCTCCAAACCTTCCCCAGCCCATGGCCTTGCACCCCCCCGTGCCTCCCTCCAAACCTTCCCCAGCCCATGGCCTTGCACCCCCCC
>VZRO01000515.1:137712-202737 GCA_013397915.1 Daphoenositta chrysoptera
CCCCCTTCTTCATACTCCTACTCCCCCTCATCTCCCCCAGCCCATGGTCCTGCTCCCCCCCGGCCACTTCCCTCCATCTCCCCCAGCCCCTTGCACTGCACGCTCCGTGCCCCCCAGCCCGTGGCCCGCGGGTCCTTGGGAGCAGCCGCCTTCCCGCTCCGGGCTGCCTGTGCCCTTCCTCCACCCCTCGTGGCAGGCGTTTTCAGGGAGCGGGGGGTGTTTCGGCTTGGTCCCCATCATTTCCTCAGCCTCTGTTGGGATTTGTGGGGTTTAGAAGTTGTTTTGCTACTCGTCCGCTGCTGCTGTGCGGGAGAGCAGCGGGCTCCTTCGGACTGGGGTACCGCGGGAAGGATGATGCTCGTTTTGCCTGTAGAAGGGTTCGGGAAAATGAAATTTTCTTCGGCGCTCCCTGCAGCATGTGATGGAGACAGTGTGGGTTGTGGTTTAGTGGTGTGAAGTGGGTAAACAAGACGTGCAGCTGGGGTATGGAGCGGTATCGGTTTGTGCACTAGTGTAAGAACAGGTCGGGAGGCAAGATGGAGATAACAGCCCTCTAAGCTTAGATTTATGTGCATCTATCCCCGCAGGAGCACTACAGAGACTTGAACTGCTTAGGATGCACAAAATAAGGAAAGAAATCACCAGCGTAGGGAAGTCGGCAGATGTTTTTTCTTAACTGTTGGTGGAGTTAAAAAGAGCAAACAGTATTGGTTTAGAATATGTGTTTTGTAGAGATATTTATGACTTATTTTGCTTGATAACTTGCTAAGCTTCACGTTGTGTGCTTTTTCAACTGGAGTATCCTGTCGCTGTTTTGGAAGGGATTCAGGGTAGCAGAGTGTGAGGTACAGCAGCTGAAATAGAGCTGCCTAAAACCATCTTGTGTCGATGGCCTAGCTGGTCTTCAAATGATACATAGTCAAAAGGTCCCGATGGAAAAGCTGCTATTGAGATTGTTGCCTGAAAGATTTATTTGTGTGCCTCTTGAGCAGTGAAGCTTGAATAGACAGACAGACATCATGGTTCTTGCTGTTAACATTTCGGGTTTAGTGTGTTGTGTGGTGAGTCAGGGAGGCTGGCAATGTCTGTCGCTTATTACAGAACGGTCCCTCACTAAGTATCTACATCTGACCAAGTGCGTGGTAGAGATTTGTGCATATTCTCTGTTTTATTAGTCACTACTGAGATGATGGTGTGTGGCTGTCAGCGTTGTGGGGCTGTCCCCTCCTGAGAGTACTTTGCCTTTTCTTTCCCCTTCTGAGGAGTTAAAAATTTATGAATATATCTGGTGGGAAGACTATGGTACAAGCTCTGTACCTTTCTCCGTGCTGCTGGTGTTTGGATTTCTGCGGGATAGATGATGCTTTCAGCAGAACATTTTTTCAAGTGGTAATTAATACGTGTTTCCGTGGTATAAATATGTTTTTTGAATAAGATGCTTGGGCTCTAGTGATGTGCCAAGCTTGTGTGGAAGTGGGAGGAGGATGTGAAGCACTGTATGGAGTTATCTCCTTAGCATGTGACTTGTGTTAGTCTTTTCATGTATTAATGATTTCTGTTACCTAACTGTGGCTCAGCTCATTTGTCAATCACAAAGACTTGAAAACCAAAATAGCAGCCTAAAATCATGTTTCAAGAGCTGAGAGGATGAGTAAAATCTTCACAGATAATTTGCTGTCTAACTTTTATTGGACACTGAGTCATAAGAGCAGTAGCTCTGATTGATGGGAATGATTTATCTAGAAAATGAGTGTATTTTATGTCTTCTGAGGACTCTTCAACTAGCTCTTAAATATTTAAAAATTGAATAGTTGAAAGAGTTAGAGGTAAAACAAGAACTCCTCACTCCTTTAGATTACAACTCCACCAGGTTGTATTTTTTGGTAAACCTCCTTTATCTAACTCTTTCTCAGCTCTAGCAGCTTTTAAATCCTCGTGGTAGTGCCATATGTTGCATGTAGGAAAAACAGACATTTGGGTTGTGGCTGTTGCCTTCCAATTTTGCTGCAAATAGTTTAGTGTTATACTGATACTCCCCAAGTCACAAAATCTTTTAACCTCAGGGTACTTGAGGTTCACTGGCAGGAATCGTGGTGTGGGTGGCATGTGGCTGCTGTGAAAAAATACGAAGTAACTTTCTGGTGAAAGAGTTCCTTCCAGTGCTAGGAGAGCTGTACCCCGTAAAGAGAAGAGTATAGACTTGTTAGTTCAGGCTGCTTTAAACTGAAACTCCTACCAACATGTGCTCCTTGAACAGCTCATTTAATACTCTCCTCCTCAATAGAGGTTTGACAGCTCTGGAGAAGAACATGCTTGGAATCTTAAGCAATTTGGGACTTCCGGTGAAGCAGAGATGCTATTACTGATTCCCAGAATTTTCTTTTCTATGTAGATTGGCGCTGTCTTTCCAGCACTTTGGATTTCATTGGCAATGTAAACCCTCTTTCTTTTTACATTTGGAGTTCCACTATAGGAGTGTCTCGACATACTTGCTGGACCAAAGACTGTTGAAATAATCTGAAATGAAAAGTCCCCTTTCAGCAGCAGTTGTTTATATTCAAGTACAAGAGTTCTATCTAATATGAAGAGAGCAACTGCTAAACTGCGTCCTAAATTCACTTGTCCATACTTCTTGCACAGAGATTTCTTGCTGCGTGTTATTCTGAGTTACATGTGATACTGGACAAAACAGTTCTGGGTGATAGTGCTTCATTAGTTTTTTCTCAGTGGATAAAGGTGCTAAAAAAAAAGTGGGCTCCTTCCATGTTTTTGCATGTCTCAGAGTTGCAAAGTCAACAGTTTAAAAGCATACACTTCTGTTCTGTATCTTCTGTAGGAAATTCATGCTAAGTAGCCAATCAGTTTTAGATGCTGTTACTTAGACTTATATTAGTTTAATAACAGTGTAATTAATATTAGTCTATTACACAGACTTTACTGTGTAAAGATTGTGGAAGACAAACATGCCTTCCCATGTTCTGTAGTTCACAACATCACTGTTTGATCAACATGAAACATTTCTTATATCAGGTATGTTGTGTGGTTAGAATAGGGAAGAGGAAAAATATGAATTGTCTTCAGTGGTCTTTAAGCTGCTGAAAATATCTTAGTTTCACGGTGTGATGATCTGCAAGGGTAGTTAATAGCTGAATATGTCAGTTCCAGTTTCTCATCATCTAGGCTGAGACTAGCACTATATTGTTATAAATTTTAGCATGATGGAAAACCAAGGAAAGATGGTGAAAAACTTAATTTTTAATCCTTCATGAAAAGACTTTTAAACACTTTAGCCAAGATGGTGTAGACGTTATTAATAGTCTATAAAAATACTCACTAATATACTTAGTACTAACATGCTGGTGCAGCAGGTGTGGAACATCTGAAGTAGTTTTTATTTATTTATTTAAGGGGAAGTTGTTGCTTTAAATGGTAAGAATGCCATACCAGACATTATGTAGTTATGAATGCCGTGTTCCAGAGCACTTTGTGATTTTTATTCTAGTTTTTCTGTTAAACATAAATTTTAATAAAGCATGTTGTAGATGCTAGCTTGAATTTGGAAATGATTATTATTAAGTGATTATCAAGAAATAATCTAAGTCTTAGGGAAAATATAAGATTGTACGTTTGGAAATAACTTGCTCAGGGCGATGCAAAGATGCATTGGAAAGTGTGTGGCTGGGAGAAAATGGGAGAAGGTACAAACCTTGCTTTATTTTTTTTTCTTCTGGTCTCTTTTGAAAGTACTGTTTCTTGAAAATAAAATCATTTAGGGTGGAGCTAAAACTCTTGAGGCATCTAATTGTTGTAGCTCTCCAGCTCTGCAGCCCTTTGAATGCTGGTATTGAGTATGTTGAGAGCAATGTTATAGTAGTTTTACTCACTTTTGGAGTTGAGGCAGCAATAGTATCTTAACACTTCTGTTGCTATTGAAGTCTGAAATTACTTCAAAAATGCGTGTGCTGCAAAAGCATTGTTTTCTCTAGGGAAATACAAGACTACGACTGTACAAGGCCATCTTAGGGCTTGGAGCAGCCTGGTGTGGTGGAAGGTGTCCCTGCCTGTGGCAGGGGCTGGAATGGGATGGGCTTTAAGGTCACTGCTGACCCAGACCATTCTGGGGTTCTGTGACTTTGGGAACTTGTTATATTATTTCAGTACATCAAAAGAATGATGGCATAATTCAGATATTTAGGCATCACTGACCAAAGGTGAGAAAATCCCCAGATATCACATAAGATAGTTGCATCTTGAAACCATGATAGCAATTGGTCTCTTGAAGCTTTTGTTATGGTTGTGCCTGTTGGAACTGTGGCTCAAACTATGTAATTTGACATGATCAAACTGATTCTCCAAACAGCCATCTTGTTTCAGATTCCTGGGTGAGCACAATAGAGCATGGGAATGTGCTATTCTTGTTGGTTTGCTAGGGGGATTATATTGGGGTGATTCAGGCGTAGGGAATCTGACACATACCTGGTGAGTAAGTGTATCCAGGTAAGTTCTGAGCTTGCAGATACACAGTAAGTGTTGACTTGGGTGAGGATTGTTTCCTGTAACAGCCAGGGCAAGGTGTTTGGGACAAGTCCCTTAAAGCCCTTTTCTGCTGATCGTGCACATGCAACTTTGTGGCCTGAGCTGTTAACCTGGCTCAAAGGTAACATTCAGAGGGTGCTTTGCAGTGAGTGTACTGAGGACCTGGCACGGAGTGCCCAGAGAAGCTGTGGCTGCCCCTGGATCCCTGGAAGTGTCCAAGGCCAGGTTGGACGGGACTTGGAGCAACCTGGGATAGTGCAAGGTGTCCCTGCCCATGGCAGGGGGTGGAATGGGATGATCTTGAAGGTCCCTTTCAACACAAACCATTCTGTGATCCAGTCTTGCTGTTTGTAGACCTCCAACGTGAACAGATTGGTGAAATGCAGTGCATGTTTTGCTGTTTGTGTGGCTCATATGCAAATGGAAACATATTTCTTTTTAATGTGGAAGATGGCAGACTCCAGCATATGGGTAAACAAGAAGATTCAAATGCTTGATATTAACTGTACTTGCATAGTAAACTGAAAACTAGTTTTGATAGTTGTGTGTGAAGTTCCTGGAATGTCTTACTCTGGCTTTAAATTATATGCCTCATTGCTGTTCTCTTCAAAAGCTTCATGATTAAATACCAGAAGCTTTTGAGCAAGCGCAGAAGAGTTACAGATGAAGAGGAAAGCCTTAAACCATGAACTTGTGAGGATAACTTCTTTCCCCCGGGGCACAAGAGGAGACCTGCGGTGGATCAGCTGATGTTGATGGAACAAATGTGTAGAGGGGCTTTAGGGTTTTTAGGGAGTGTGCCGGCCTTCTCTTACCGTTTGCTTTGGGGGATTAGTTGAAATCAGCAGGCAATAATGCTGATACAAGGGTTCATGCTGCTGTGTATACATATCACTGCTTTTATTTCTATTTAGTTTGGCAAATGAGTCTTACTCCCTAAGAGGGGGCAGTGCCACAGATAGGACATTGGATTTGCTTTTGCTCAACTCAGGCACTTGTGAAAAGGAAACACTTTGGAAGCTGGGTTGCTGTGTTTGTTTTTTGCATTGTACTGAGCAGTAGCAAAATGGCAATTGTGGTTTCCGAAAGGTGACATCGGTGCTCGAGCTAATTGTCTTCACAAAACTTATTTTCCAATTAGTAAAAGTGCTTATTTTCCAGCACTTGAAGTACCCATGGTCTTAGTCTTAACTTTGCCACTTGAAGGAATAGGTTTGTGTCTCTGATCATGCTGTGAAAACTGAGGTGGAAATATGAGGTATGTCATTAATTGCTAATATTTAAGGGATACACTTACAAATGTAAGGCTGCAGTATGTTTGTAAGTGAAACTAAAAAATCCAGCTCTGTTTTCAGCTAATGAAATGCCAGGGAGTTGAAGAACTCCCCAGACTTCAGGAATACTCTGTTCTCTACTGCTTCACCACTGGGATTGGTTTTGTCCTTACCAACAAGCAAGGTGAAAGGTAGTGTTGATATATTTGGCAAATCATTGAAGAAAAGGTAATGTAAGCTCCAAAAAAATCTCAGAACTCACTTGTATCTCAGCTGTGTGACCTTTTGCTGACAGTGCATTTCAAACATCCCTTTCTGCAATTGTTAGTTTTTACGTGAAGGGTTTTCTGTGTAACCTTCGTACACACGGCTTTGCATCAATTGTGGAACAAATCCAAAATGATTGCTTAGTAATCTACAGTGGATAAAGTTTTCTTTTCTGAGAGAGAAAGTAGTATATTCAATAGTTTTGATGATACTAATGTCTGTGGGAGAAAGAGAATTGTCTTCTACTTATATTAGTTTTTGTCCTTGACTGCCTTCAAGCAGTTTGTACTTTGTGTCACCTGTACTAAGGGAGAACAGTGGCTCTGCTTCTCCTTTGTGTCCTTACCTGTCCTCACACCATGAAATAGAGCAAAGACAGTGCCAGATTTGGACAAGTTGAGATGCTGCTGATTTTTAAGGTAAAGACTTTTGTGATTTCTGTACCAATGGACACTGAAAAGGAAGGTGATTTTAACTTAGGATTTCCCTGTAAGGAAGTCTGTAAGGAAAGACTTTTCAACTACTTATTAGTAGTTTTTGATCTGCAGTTGTTTGCAGTTAATTTGTGCTTCTGTTGTAATTGTGCTAAGGTTATAAATGCAGCATAAATCTTGTGACCCATGTTAGAAATAAGGTAACATCTCATTTAGATGTGTTTTGGCTACCAGGATTCTACGATTTCTTAGAAAGTTTATTTTAAATTTTAACTCCGAGGTGGAAACAGTGAGGTTGTCAGGTTTCCATGGTGGTGGTGAGTCCATTGAGGGCAGCTGGCAATTCCAAGGCCCTCTGGAAGTATTTAATTTTTTTTTTTTTTAAGTGGATGGAAGCAGATGTGTTACTTAATCAGTATGTGCACATTCAGCCTCATTAATGCAATTTCAGGATTCTTTCTAATGTATTTGGAGCCTGCATAGTGGTACATAGATGAAAGGGTGTTAAGATAGTGGTACATTTCTAACCCAGAGAATGACTTGTTCTTTTACTTTTCTTTCTTACTGCTTCAGTAAGCTTCAGTTAACCACTTCAGGAAGCCAGTGCTAAAACCACAGGATTGATTTGTGTGAAAGATGTAATTTCAGTGTCTCCTTTGTAGCTTTACCAGTTTACATAGTTGGATAATGAATGTAAACCTAATGATGAGACAGTTACTTTGTTTGATAATTTTCCCTTTTATACTGAAGAAAGATACAGGCAAGCAAAGGGACTCTGAGGAACACTGCAATTTAATCTATAGCTTTAGCTTTATTGCTTTGTATTTGTGTTTGTCTGCGAGAAGCTTAAATTTTTTCTTTCTTTTTTTCATTATTTTTAAAGGGATTGAGGAACCGTTTATAGCTTAGACCAAATCAGTGCTCAACACGACTTAACTCAAAATCTTGACTTGAGCTTGGTAGTGCTTACATTTTCTATTAAACTAAAACTGCAGATGTTGTTCCTTTTATTAAATTTCCTATTAATTTTACCACTGTCTCTATAATTTGCAGCTGTCTTTTTCAGTTCCATAACCAGAAGGAGGACTGACACAGCAAGTCAGTCACTGTTGCAGGTTTTTGTAGCACCAGTACTCGGTTATACAGATACAGTAGGTTCGAATGTGAGAGATCCATTATCTTTGTTTGAGCTTCTCATGCTCAGGAGAGCAGCCAGGAAGCCTGTCTTTTAGGTATCACAGCAACTGTGCTCTCCAGAGGAAATATGCTAAAAGCATGGCACTGGGATGCCCAGACAGCAATCAGTTAAATGGATCCCATTTAACCTGGCAAATGCTTGTGTCTGAGTTAACGCCTTGTGTTCCAGGAGCTTTTTGCATCACTTGGGCAACATCCCAAGTCAGATGCCTGGCATGTGAATTTGGAGATGGCCAGTGTGTGGACAAATGAGGAATTTTGTGCCTAGGTAGAATAATCTTGGACTTGCAAGTTTTAGTGTACGTGTTGAAGAGATGTTACTTCTTCTATTTTTCTTTTTTTTTTCTGAATTTCCCCCCATTGTGTGTGGAACCCTTTGTTACAGCATCTCTAACAGCATGAAGCTGTGTTGGGGATGTTTAGGTTGGCTCTCAGGAAAAGGTTCTTCCCCCAGAGGGTGCTGGGCACTGCCCAGGCTCCCCTGGGAATGGGCACAGCCCCGAGGCTGCCAGAGCCCAAGAAGTGTTTGGACACCACTGCCAGAGATGCACAGGGTGGGATTGTTGGGGTGTCTGTGCAGGGACTGGAGTTGAACTTGATGATCCCTTGTGGACCAGGATCCTCCTGTCTCAGGAGATTCTGTGGTTCAGGAGGGTGACCTTGCTGTGCAAGATCAGACAGTGTTTTTGATAGCTGCTATTTTTTGTCCAGCAGTAAATTTCCTCAAAGATACACCAGCCAAACTCGGGAAAACTCTCTGTAAGTAGGGAAGTGGGGAAGGAGATTGCAATGTCCAAGCCTGTTAATGGATTGATAAACATGAAGTTACAATACATGGCCAGGCCCAGGAAACAATCTTAAGTAGGCTTGCCCAAAAAACCTAGGGAGAGTAGTTTTAGAGCTACGTAAATGCATTATAGAAAGGATCTAGGAGTGTTCTCAAAGCATAACAACGATTGTGGCTTTGCAGTTTAAATCTGCTGCGTTGAGCTAGGTTAACAGGTACAAATTGATGGAATGGTCCTTTTTCTGCCTGCTTTTTACTCTGCTACAGCCAGAATTACTCATTCAGTGAAATTCCTTGAGGAGGCTTGAAGCTTGATAGTAATTTCCATGTCTCAAAGGCAAGAATCAGGTCATCCCTCAGGCATCCTGTGGCAGCTGTAGCACACTAATGCAGCCAAGAAAACTATAAAGCCAATTTACAGCAGTAGGAACTGATGGCACTTCTTGTCATAGACTTGGCCTAGCAAATTACCTGTGTTGCTTTCAAATAGTTGAGCTGACTGCAGAATGTAAAGGATCTCTTGGAAACTTATTTCATTCATTTAGTAATGCTGGAATAGTAAGAAGGAGTAATTGAGCTGCCATTGGATTCTTAGGTTTGAATATTGATGTCTTCTCTTTTGTAAACTATGTCATGGTAGGAGTTAGGCTTCAGTGACTGAGTTCTTCCTGATGTAGAAAGATAAGATACTAACTAGTATTAGGTCATAGTAAACTGTTACAGCCATTGGACAGCTCATGGATAGCCCTGGTAGGTGTTTATATTTCGGTAAGGTGGCATGACATGACAAATTTGGCCTGATAAGAAATAATCAAAAGTCAGAGATAGGAGCTTGCTATCACTGAAGTGACATACAGCTTAATATCTCTTGCTGTAGCTGCTGTGGGGGGCAGGCTGTAAAGCAGGTATGGAGAGAGAGAAATATGGGCTGCATATCTCTGATTTGAATCACTTTTGAGCACTAAAACTAGAATGATAGCTTGGAAAGTCTTAGCAGACATGGGTATTTGATTGTGAGGATTTTGATAATAAAAATCACTTTGTTATGAATTGCACCATCTCTGTTTCTGGCCAGAAGGTGTTATTGGTTGTACTGCCAAGGGTACAATTGTCAACTATCAAAGCTAATAAATAATGACAATGAAGGAAAATAATGTTGCATTGCTGTCATGAACATAAAATCAATGATGTAGCAGAGTTTAAAAGTGCTTTTGTAGTAAAGCTTTGTTCGTATTTTCAGTACATGCCAAGGAATTAATAGGATTATTTTCTTTCAACTGTGAATAAAGCCGAGTAATAGTTTTCCTTGATAAAATTAGTTTTGGATTGCTCTTCAGGCTTGGGGTTGAAAGATCTCTGTGGGTCCCTGGGCCAGCTTTTGAGCCCCTGCACAGGGTGGTGACATGAATGATGGATGATGAAACTGTAAGAATTGACAATTCTGCTGTATGTTCTGAATACAACAGAAATCTATAGCTGTAGCCTGAGTGCAGGTGGGACCTTGCTGTAGTGGTTTATCACTTTTCTATGGCAATTCTGCTACTTGAATGGCAATCTGTAGTTCCACCCTTGGAGCTGAGTAAATGAAAGCAGGGAGGAGCAGAAACAAGCTGGGGAAAACGATTCCTGTACCCTGAGGCAACTCATCCATTTAGTCCCATTTCATTATTTTTCTCATGCAAAATAAGAGTCTAATTTTAACCTGCATTAATTAAGCTTCAAAAATGCCTCACCGCTATGAGGTTGTGGCATTTAATAGCATCTGGATGTACAACAATACATGAGTTTACGGATGGAAGGATCTGGCTATTGTCTTCCTTGAAAATATTCCCAGAGTGCACAACTTGCTGGAGTTGGGGCACAACTTGCTGGAGGCTAAAGCTGGGCTGAATACCCAGGTGTGTGACTTCTGAGACAGAGGGAGGGATGTGTGTTGGTATCTGGGTGCCAGGTGATCAATATTTACAGCAGACACCTGCCTTGATAGCTGCTTAATACCTGTTAAAAGTAGTATTCTAGCTGAGATCAGGAGCCCTACGTGACTTTCACAAAGACATGACTTCTCTGGGAATATTTTCTTTACTGGAACATCTTGCTTCCTGCATAATAGGATTCAGTAAGAGGGTTGCTGGTTTGATTTATTATGCTAATTGGCGTGATAGTTGATGTGAACTGCATGTACTAACTGCTCACTTGCTAATCCTCTCCAAATTATCTGACAAAAGCTTTTAAGATGGAGCATTACATGTGTTTTAAAATTGGTCTGCAGACAAACATAAACAATTGGGGGCCCCAGTTTTGCTTTAAGTGCTGAATTCAAGTGCTGGTCCATTTTAGTCACTGTAGTATTAAAGGGGAAATTCAGTGGCTTTCATGTAGTTTCATTGTTGTTCTTTGTGGGATTTAAACAACAACTGAAAAAATATTCCAGAGCATGCTTCCCTCCCTCAGCCCCCCTTAAGGTGGAAAATTACTATCATCTATATGGTAATAATTTTGGCATTGTTACCTATGTAGTGAAGGTAGAGTATGTATGATGGTTGTCTGTGCAGTTTTAGGTAGTGGAAAACACGGTGTGCCATTTGAATTGGTGGTGATGTCACTGCAGCAGAAACTGCAGTGGGAAAACAAGGAAAATAAAATAGGGGTATTCATGCAGGTGGGATAATGAAGGTGTTTTGGCTGTGATTATGGTAGAGGATAAATATTAGATTATGGAATGCAATAGTCTAAAGAGATGACTTAAATAAGGCAAGAGCTGTTTCAGGAGGGAGCTGATTCTTCGGTATTGAGAGTTGTACAGGCTGCTCTCTGTGTGAATTGAGAGGATTGCTTTGCATCTGCAAGATATTGGATTAAAGTGAGTGTTTGACAAAATGAGCATTAATCTATCTCAAACTTAATATTTCAAGGTGATTTAGACACTTTAATCATATCAGGTTTTCTAATTTGAGCCTGACTGGCTTGCTCTCACAACAAGCACTGAAATAAGATTACAGACAGCTGAAATAAATTAGTCAATTTGGAAGCAAAAAGCATTTAAATACAGGTGTTTGGCTGTGATTTGAATATAGCCTGTCAACAGCAAGAGGCAAAATACCTCAGTGACCTAAAAAGTGCAAATATGTCCCTTTAGGGATTACTTCTTGTTAGGTAATGACATGTTATTAAAATTAAAGCTCACATTTATATCCCTTGATTTGCTAACTAGGCCAATAGCTTTTTAAAAACTCGGTGGATAAATGGGAAAATGAATTTTGTCAGAATTTGTAGGGACCCAGGTAGCTACTGGTGGTGTTTCAGATGATTATTTTTTCAATTAGTATGTAAATAACGTGGTGTACTCAGGCTGAACCAGCTACCTGCTAGTAGCTTGAGTACAAATACGATCATCTTGGAAGAAAGCAACACTGGAGTGTTTTAGAAGTTGTCTGGTATTCCTGAATTCCAGTGAAAAGTGCTGTCAGAGGAACCTGTGTTACCATGCAACATGGAGACATTTCTCCTCCTTGTCTGACATTCTGCAGCTGGTTTTGTGTAGTTCTCATATTCTTTCTCTACTCAGCAGATGGAAATATTGTCTGCTAGGTAAGTGGTGATATTTGATAAAAGCTGGTGAGTGATGCCACATTAGGGAAATAAAATATGGATAAATACATGTAATTACAAATGAGATTAGATCTTTTTCAAACAAGATCATTGAGGCAGTAATTTTAAAAAAATCCAGAACAACAACTTGCTACTAACAGGGATGAACACAGTCAAATAAATCTGTGTTCTTCTTGAATATGAACTGTGTCTGTTGTCTCAGCATCTGTCTCATTTGCCTCTGTGAACTTGATGACATCAATAAAAAGGCTGTCCCTAGCAAGGTATGTCAGCAGAGACAGGACATTTATTGTCCTTAGGGTAATATATTCCCTGGATAGTGATTAAGATACAGGTTTCACTGGGAATAGTGTGTGGAGAGCACTACAGGGTACCAGAAAAACCCTCTACTGCCCTGTGCCTCTTTGTCTGTTTGGGTTGGTTTCTGCTAATCACTCCTGGGTCCTTGGGCTGTGTGATGGGTCTGCTGTGAGGATCACATTTGGAGAGAGGAAAACTTAAATGTGGGCATAACAGGCACTTCTTACATGTTAAAGTGTTAAATACTAAAATCAAGTATGAGTGCAGTGGGCTTGAACTTGAAGATACCTGGTTGAAATTTCCCTAAAGCTCTAGAAGAGCAGTAGTGATGGCAACAGAATAATAATGATTATGAACTGTCCTCCAGGTTTTGTATTCCCAAATTATTGTTGTATTACCATCCCACAGAGACACAAATAAAAAAGAAAAAAATCAGACAAGTCTAATTTTAGTCCAGTTTTTAAAGCAGAACATAAAACCTGAGTCTTAGGAGATGATACAGTAAGCATCATTAAAATGTTGCCTCTGTAGTAGTGACAGTAGCTCATCTGTTGGCATCCATGGTGTGTTTTGTGTTTTGGATGCTGTGGCCAAGCTACTGCAGGAGCAATTCCACATCAGACAGAGGGAACTGAAAGCCCCTGTGGTTACTTCTGGTCCTGGAGCTTGATTCAGTTGCTAAAAGTTTACATCCAGATGTGTCTGTCTGCAACCCAAACAACCTGAGTGAAAACAAATGGAGTTTGAAAACCTGGGAGCTGTGTATGAGAGAAGAATATTAGGTTTGATCTCCTTGGGAATGTGGGCAAGTGGAAGCTCTGATGATGATGAGGGATGTGACATGGAAAATGATCGCTTGGGGAGAGAGTGAGAGATTTGTTTTCTAGCCGTAAAAGCTTGTAAGTAATTCCTATGGAGCTGTAAAAATGGATTTTAATGGCCAAGATAGCTATATACACTTGAGGTGTGGGATAGAGTGGTTTCCTTACTTGCAAGAAGCATTTTTTGCTTGGTGTTTTGGCGCGGCTCAGGGCCAGCCCGGGGATGCCCTCACCGCGCTGCAGTGGAGTCCTCAGCGGCCTCCGAGCGGCGGAGCGCAGCGACGCCCCGGCAGCAGGGGAGAGACAGCGAGCCAGGGGGAAACACACCGGCGAGGGCAAGGAAGAGACGGAGGCTCCCGTGTGGAGTTCCGAGAGCTTTATTGTTCTCTCGGAGAGGTCCAGGGACGGAGAGCGCGGATTCAGGGTGTGCAGGGGGTCTTAAGGGTAGGAGGTACCAGGGGCGGTAACGAATACAGAACTAATGGGAAGGTAACAGAGAAGGGTCCAGGGCATAACTGACATTACACAAACTCAACTGATCGGGAGAAGGGAATGAGGTGACTTATACAAACCAATAGAATACCGGATAACGGAGAAGCATCTAGAAGTTCTGGGGGGTTACCTATTGCAGTTCTGGGGGTTATTTGTTACTGTTGTGGTTGAATGAGAATGTATAGAGGGGTTTGATTGGTTTGGGGGTGCATGATAGATGAATTAATATTATGAATGCATTTGTACGGGTGTAGTGTTGCAGTNCGCAACAGTGTTTGCCTCCAAGCAGGACAAACAGGCCATTGAAACATAGGTGATGGCTGGAACGCAGCAGCTTCAGTGTACCTTGCTTTTACTCTCCCAAACTTCTTGGGTGGTTGCAGGCTGTTGGCTTTTGGAAGTAAAAAGAAGCCAAATTCTTGTAATACTGAAGGACAAGCAGCTGTTCTGGGAGACTCTGAGATAGGAACTAAAATGACGTAACTTGAGAGAATTTTGAAGGCTTCTAGATTATGACTTTCATCAGCTTGGATGTTGTGAAGGGATTTGCTGGACCTGCTTCTGGTCTCTATGATTGCCAACTTTCAGAGTAATTTCTGTATTTAGACATTTATATGTGCTATGTAATAATGAGCAGCTGATGTAAAAGCAAATATTTTTAACTGCTTGTCACTTGTTTAATTTGCATCTTTCATCCACTTGTCAGGAAATGTATGAATTTACAGTTAACTTTTTACCTGTTTAAAATGAAATCCAGTGTATTAATTCCCTGAAAAGAACAGTAAATTAAGGTACTTGTATTTATGTTGCATTCAAGTGAGAGGTGACAGGGGAGTATGCATAAGAAGGAATAGATAAAGACCCTTGCTAAGGACAAACTGGGATATAAGATGGAAATAACTGAGATTGAAAATCAAATCTGTTTTCTGTAACGTAGTTTTTCATCCAGCGGCTGACTCAAGACAGCATCAATACAACAAACTGTTTTAGCTTCTGCTCTTTGTTTACTCTTGAGGAGGTAGAAGCTTTATGTTGAGAAAAGGACACAGGATTTTTGTCTTCGTAACATGTGGCTGATTGCTAATCTTATGGAAATGATGAATTGAGCAGATGAGACCTGATTAATAATAAATAAAAATGCTGAGACTGATTTGGGGGGAAAAAATTAGGCTTTTATTTTAATTCTTTTTAAACCCCCACAGAGTAAACCTCTTTAAGCTAGTCAGGTAAGCAAAGTCTGTAACCTGAGGATTATATTACCCTGCTCCTTTGTGCCTTAGAATTACTACAACCTCCATTCAACTTGAATTCAAAATGAGGTGATGTGCCGCTTGATTCCCAGGTTGGATTTAGCTGAGAATAATACTAGAAACGTGAAAGACTTGTGGTAAAGTTTAGCAGCAGAATATAAACTTGCTAAAAACAGATGTAGATCTTCACGGTCTTCTGACTGCGTAGTTTAAGAGTGGGTGAGCCTGTGATATTTAATTTGCTGTTGCAAAGCTGATAGGTGTTGGAGGACTCTTGGCTCTGTTCAGTGAATTGCTGTCTTACACCTAAACTTCCTTTTCCTCAAGGAACAGAAGCAGGGTAGGATGCTGCACAGAAGCTTTTGCTGCTGAATGGCTCAGTAGGCTATAAAATAACTTCCAGCCCCTAACAAACTTGAACCTGTTTCTCTGGGAGAGAAGGTCCTTCCAACCCAAACCATATTAAGGAAAGGAAATCTAGTCTTCATTTTAACTTTTCATTGACCTTGACTATCCAGAGTTGTTCTTCTTTGGGGGATGGTCAGGTTGTCTGTTAGAGACTTGTGAGTGAAAGAGACTGTTTGTTACAATCTCAACACCCACGGTAGTGGAGAACAAAGGATTTCTATAACTTGGAAAAGGCGCACTGTGTCCTGGGCTTGAGTGAAATCAGCAGCATGTTCCTGAAGTCAAGTTACTGTCTTATGCTAACGCTGCTCGGTGTTCGCTACTTTGTATCGTATAATCTAAGTAATTTTGTAATTAATGGGTGACTGTGGTAATCCCTTAATGTTGAGATAATTGCAGCACTCAGAGGAGCAACTGTTGGCCAAAACACAAAATTAGGTTTTGCATTGCGCAATCTGCATTTTGTGCAATGTGATTATTTATCCCCAAGTTCACGAGTGCTTGAGTCCCAAGTACATTTGGCTGGGTCTCCTTTCACTCAATCCCTCTTCCCCTCTATGTCTGCACTACAAAACCAGAGGGCTCTGTAGCTGATTCCTTCTGTCAGTGAGTCTGGAAAACCATGGAGTGCTGTAGAGATGAGGATTCTGCCAGTGTAAACCTTCCATGGAAACATTTATCAGGAAATTTCACTGATGAAAGAATAAGCTAACAGGCCAGCATAGATCAGCCTTCTCATGTTGTCCTAATACTTCCTTTTCCCTAGGTGACCTGATACTGAGGTGTTTGACTAGTCTGATAAGGGATGGCTGCAGATACAGCCCAGTTAGAGCAGTAACCCTGCTCAAAACATACATCTTTAGCTTTTCAGAAATTTGATCTTATATTTCAGTGAAAAACACAGGGTTTATGTTTTCAGGTTTTTGGTGCAAGTTATATTTGCATCACAAGTTCCAATGCTTTAGTGAAAGATTCTCAGCATTGCTGAACATTCACCCATGTAATTTTCACCTTTTACTTTTAAGATATGATACAAGGGGTTAGGAACTTGGAGCATTAAGTGTTTGTGAGCAGAATGCACAGTTCACAGGATTTCAGGATAAATCAGTGAGTTTCCTTTGCTGTTGTACTTGCAGTAAAGGTAGGAGTGCTGGAAGTTTCATTTACCTTATTTTCTAAATATTTATACGTGTTGAGAATTTTTTTTTTAATTGTAGAAGTGCTCAGTGGAGATAAATGGTATAACTAACTGCAGTATGTCTGCTACAATTACTGTGCTGCATTTCTCTGAAGTTACTTTCCATCTACTTGTTCTGGCTGTAGCCTTCCTAAGACCTGTGGTTCTCATGTTGATACTCTCGAATACTAAAATCTAAACTTGCAGAAAAATGTTGTGATAATGGAAGAGTTGCAAATTTTGAACAGTGTTGCCAAATCCAAGGCAATCTGATTTCTAATGTGATACTGTTGAATATTCAGAGTATGCAAACAGGAGGAAGTTTTCTCTTACCAAAATTTGTGTCCTTTGGGGAATGAGAGACATCTGAGACAAATCTGTTGATAGAATGCTATTGAATTTCTTCTGGGTAGCTATTAGTTAAGCTGTGTAACTTTTTTTATGAGGACCACTCTGGTTTAAAAATGGTTTCAAGTTGTTCATTCAGATTTTTTTACCTTATATTGGTATTTTTTGCCTGGAGATGGAAAAATGGCTTGGAGGTGTGAGTAAAACACCACGTCTGCTGCTTTGACATTGTCAGGGACATCTCACTGAAGAAGTAACTTTGTCAGTCAGTGTGAATCTACTGATGAGGATTGTTAGACACCAGAATCACTCCTCAGCAGATCAGTAAAATATCCTCATCCCTTTTAAATTCAAGCACCTTCCAGATGACTTGGATCTTAATTTCTAGGTAAGGTTTAATGAAAACACATTCTGACTTACTGCTAGGAGCATTGGCCTTTTTAAAATGCATGCTGCTAGCAGCTTCTGCTAATTTTAGATCATGTGTTCTTGAAATGCCACTAGTAGCTACATACTTAATAAAACTGGAAATAAAGGGACTTTTCACCCCGTGGAATATGAAAAACCATGCTGGTATGCAGAAGTTTTGTGTTGAATTCCATCGTGGTTGAGGCTCAGGAGTTCTCGACTGACTTGCCCTCAGGTTTCTGTTCAGTTTCAAGTAATTGCCCAGGCTCTGCAAACTTCCAGCAGTGTAGCTGTGCCTGAATGTGTATTAAATGCAAGTCCTAATCCTGTGGGAGAAAGGTCAGTGTGTTGGAAGTGACCTCTGTGTTGGCATCCAGATGAAAATGTAGTGGGAATTAATCTAACAAGTGCATATGTCCTGGAAGCTGAACCACTTCACTGAAAGCTTATTTCAGTTCGTAATAATTCACTGTTTGCCTAAAGGAATTAGGGCTTTCATTTGTCATGAACCAGAGTGAAGAATTACATAGCAGGTTGCTACTGGTTTATGTCTGAAAATAATTTTGAATAATTTGTGCTTGGGTTCTGGCACCGTTAGTGTGAAATCTGGCTGAAATAACCCTTGCTCGTGTTACTGCAGTTGCAGAACTTCACAGCTTTGCAGGGGGAGTGTTTACAAACACCTGGTGATAATCCTCCATTGTCCTAGAGTGAGAGGGATAAGAGCTTCGGAAATGACATCCTTTTCCTAATGGCAGGAGCTGAAGTGGTAATGTTTCTCCTGGTTTAAATGTGATCTGGGTGAGGAGAGGTGAGGGTGCTGCTCCTCACAGCCAGGGCTGCAGCTGGGGCCACTGTCTTTGATAACATTAATTATTTGTTGTATAATTTAAGGTAACTTTTTTCTCAAGTTACCTAGAGAGAAACACTCACTGTTCAGAACTGGTTTTTATTCCTCTCTGTCTAGGACAGCATGGGATTATCACCAGGTGTTTGTAAATAGACAGACAGTGTGTATTGAATGCTTAAATCTGATCAAGTGCTTGAACGCTTAAATCTGATCAAGTGCTTGATCCTGTAATCGCTTGCAGTGATTATCTTTACAAACAAATGTGCAAAATACTATTTTATTTCCTAGAAATACATAGCAAGCGAGCAGGGCTGATGTGTGTTTGTCAACAGGAAGTGTTTTCTGGTGGAAATATTTCATTTGGCACTGGAAGTGTGGCTCAGTTTGGTTGGTTTGTGAGCTTAGCCAGATGGACAGGGCAGAGCATTGAACAGTAAGAGTTGTTTATTTTCTGGCTGAGCTGTGACATTGCAGAAGTCCCCAGTCTTTGTTGTTTCAGGCCATAACCAGGTTGGACACCTTCAGTTTGTTCAGAAAGCAGAGCTGTGATTTGTGTGCTGATCAGGGACAGCAATTGATTTTCCTTGGCTGCTGGCTGCTACTCAAAGCTAATTTTTGTTTCACCAGGTTTTGTGGATCTGCAAAATTCCTTCACTCTTGAGTCATGTCTCAGATCGATTGTGACTGAGGCACTTGGAGAAAGTTTTAAGCAAAACAATGGTACTTTTTAGGACTTGGTCAGATGCTTACTTGGCTGTAACTGTTGCAAGATGATAACTGCAATAATAAATATTGCAAAGAAATTGGATCTTATTGCATTCTCTGAGCAGTTATGAGAAGGACTTAACTAGATTTCTGGGAAAGAGATGAAGATCAGTCTATTGTGGCTGAACTGGGAGAAAAGCGTTTTGACTTTGGCCTAGTAACTGTGCAGTGAAAAGAATTTATATGGACTTTGAGCAACTGAAGTGAAATATAGAAATTCACAATACCAGGAGAGTCATGTACTACTGTAACTAATTGGGGCTTGGCTGGGTTTATTTGTTTGGTTGTGTTTTTTTCAGAAATGACAGAATCAGGCTAATAATTATTAAACCTTTGCCTTGGAGCACTGACGATTGCTATGGAAGGATCTCAGATACTTCTTTTTAAACAGTGGTAAATACAATATAAGAAATACAATATAAAAATATAAGGCCAAGGTGCTGATACTCACCTCTGAATTAGTATTTTCATCTTATGCATGTAATTCAAAAAAGGGTACACCAGCATGTTAAAAGGTCAAGTAAGAATTTGATTTCTTTGCTTGCTTCAAGACTTAGCTATAAGAGCTTTTTACCTTTTGCTTTGTTAAAAATACCGAATTGGTGATGCTAAAGACAGTTGTTTGAAAGATAACTTTGCTTATTAGTTTACAGATCAGCTGTGTTTGGTTTTTGATCTGAAATTCAGGGAGTGGCTGAAATGAAAACATGTGAAGGGACCGTGGCTTGCTGCCCATGTGATGGAGCAGGGAGAATCCCAGGCAGGAAAGGAAAAAGAGTGTAAGTGTTAAATAACTGAGTGCCACTGCCTTAACGATTACCCTCTTCTTCTTGGAAGAACCTTCTAATGAGTATCCCTGTGAGATGCCTCCTTTGCACTAACAACTGATGATGGAGATGGGCTGTAGTTCCCCACAAGATCTTTAGGAGGTTTCAGGCTTTTATGAGTGTTTATTTGCATGGAAGGGCAGATGATAAGCAGAGAACAGAAAAGGGAGGTGGGTGACTGTCCAAGCTAAGAAACGCACTCAGAAAAGTAATTAGGGTTTGTATGGAAGGGGAAAAATAAGGTGCATCTGCAGCCACTGGCTCAGAAGTTTATTAGTGTGAGAGATGAATTATTGAAGGCAGATGTTCTCAGAGCATTCTCTAGCTCTCTGCTAGTGGAAAAGGTGATGATTAGCACGGGTTGGTTGATGGCTGAGGAGAAAATGCAAAAAACATCTTCAACTAATAGGAACTGCTGCTCTTTAGAGTAGATTCCAGTGAGGGGTAACTTTAGTTCAACCTCAACTTACCTTAAACTGAACAACCTGGTTGAATTCAGGCTTTGCTTGAATTATTGTCCCTTTCATGGTTGTTGGTTTTTTTTTTATTGGTAAATTTGTCATTCCAAAATAAAGATGCCATGAAATTAATCCCATATCTTCTCCATAAATGAATTCTGTTACAGGGGAACTCCCCTCTATAAGGTAAAGATTATGGGGCATAGGCTGTGAGTTGGCTGTGCCAAATGTAATATGGACCAATTAAATAAATAAAATAATTTAATTCATTTCAAAACTATTTTTCTGGCAAATTCCTGATTTTTGAATTTCAGTAGGCTTTGGAAATAGCATAATTTATTATGTTTTGTAATAATCTAGATCTGTCTCACTGACTTGTTCTCATATTAAATAAAATGACATCAGCTACTTTTTCAGTATCTTTTTGTTCATGTTGGGGGTGAATTTCTTTGACAGGCTGCTTTGAGTGAGACATGCTCTGGCAGACAACTTCAAAAATAGAGCTCTGCTAACACCTAGGTTTTAGCATAACAATGGCTGATGGATGAAAACTATTGAAATATTGATGTGAAGCGTAAGCCAGGATGGTGAGAAAAGGATCTATAGTATGCATAGATACAAAACAAATGTATGTAAAATGTAAAGCAAAATCATACCGTTTTGGAATAACACATAGGGAGATAGCTTTTGCACTCCTGTTAAATAGAGTATCAGAAGCTTTTAAAGGTCACACTTGAGCTTTTTAATAAAAAGATAAATATACAGAATGGATTGTGCTGACCATTTGCCCAAGACTTGCTGCTCATTTTTGGGACTCATTTTTGCCCATGTAGTTGATTTAGGTCACTCTGAAAGCCTGCAGTATTTTGAGGAAAAGCTGCTCAGTTCATGACTGCGCTTTTTGTGGTTTGCCTCACATCCAAGGCATCTGTGGGAAGTGAGGGTTGGATATGGTGGCTACAAATGCACTTGGAAGGCAGATCTCCAAACAAACCTGTGGTTGAATTCCAGCTGACCTTTGGGGCTAAAGCAGCCAAGTGCAGCTGCCTGTTCTCTGGAACTGTGTGTTGAGTAGCAGGAGCACAGCTGATGTGTAGAAGCAAGATAATTTAAAACTTGAAATAGGTGGTCCAGGTTCTTCTGTGGGAGAGTGGGGAGGCCCTGGCACTGATTGCCCAGAGAAGCTGTGACTGCCCCATCCCTGAAGGTGTTCCAGGCCAGGTTGGAGCAAGCTGGGGTAGTGGAAGATGTCCCTGCCCATGACAGGGGGTGGAATAAGGTGCACTTTAATGTCCCTTCCAGCCCAAACCATTCCATGGTAAGTTGTTTGTCATGTCTTATATATGGAAAATGGAAAAGAAAGCTTTGCTGTAAGGATGGGGGTGTGTGCAAGAGCTGAAGTTGTTGCTCAAGGATTAGCCCTGCAGGGGTTTTCCTGTAGCTTAAACCAACCCTCTGCTGCATCAACAAACGCCAGCAAACAGCCAAAGCAGTGAATAAACAATGCTGAGTAATAGCTGAATTACATTTATCAGATTATAATAACGGGAAAGCCTTTTAAAGAATGATGAGGATTTAATTCCGTTGGGTAGGCTAATGCCATAATGTTGTAATGATCAGCTATAAAATAATTCCACCAAGTAGAAATCAACTTCCTTAACTGATACCTCGTAACTACTGCTAGAGGAAATCACTACCTCCTACTTGGGAAGGTTTACAAATGGTTTACTGAAGTAACACATATAACTGAAAAAAATGCGTAGAGTGTTTAGACCTAGTTAATTATAGATAATTATAAAACTGAATAAAATATTCCGTAGTTGATCATGACTGCTTTAAAGACATTAAGCAACACTCTCATGATGTAACACTTGCTAAAGGGTTCCAAATGTTGATAATTGAAGGGTAGAGTGAAAAGACAGCATTTTGAACGTGTTTTCAGCTAGAAATAGGTGGTATCTCTGAGTCAATAAACCTCCTGACATTGCTGTTATACTACAGAAACTAAAAAGCCAGACTTGAACCATAAACACCTGGATAAGTAGAAACTGAATAGAGGAACAAGACCGAAGAACTGATTGAACTCATTTTCCTCTGTAAGTTGGTGTATTAAATTTCATCTAATTTAATTAAACAAATAAAAAGCTATTATAAGTGTTTTGTACAAAGGATGGAGGGTAGTGAGAGTATTTGTTGGCTTGTATATTTTTAAATAATACTGTAAATGCAGATTGCAATCACACAGAGTGCTATTGAATATTGGGTATGTTGGAAAGAATCTGTGGGACATTTGTTATCTGAGGAGTGAATAGGCAGAAGGCAAAGTTCTGTGGGATCTTTATATTCATTTTTCTGATGAAACAGGTACATATCTTATAGCCTATGGGCTGTTATAAATAACTGAGCTACAATTTCACTTTCTTGCTATGTACTACAGAAGTAGTTCTTAAGGTACACATTCACTTTAAAATAGAGCTGAAATTTGCATGAGCATCATTCTGAGAATAGAGAGAGAAGGGAATAGAAGAAGGGACCTACACAATGGATTTTTGTAAGAAATAAGAGAATATGGTTTGTGCTTTAGGTTATATTGTGCCTCTCCAATGTGTTGCAGTTCGTGTGTCTGATCCCCTCTGTCTGCTTTAAACCATCTGAGGTGTGCGTTGGTTAAAACCAGAAAGATGGAAGTTGTGATCAAGTTCTCTCTGTCAAGGAAAGACCAAGTACAGGTGGTACAAGTGGAGAAGCTTGTGAATCGTGACAAGACTTATCTTGATCTGCATTTTGTAGTCAGACCAATTAGTGGTGAATGCTAATGAAATATCCCTGTTGCAGTTAGTATAGACTGGCTGATCCATAGCAAGCCTCAGTGATCCTGACTTCATGTCCCTGCTTCAATTTGCTGTTCATAAAACTGCAAGTCCCAGGCTTGGCTTGCCCTTCAGTGCTTTGGAAATTTGAGACTTTACAAATATCAGTAGCTGTTTCCTGTAAGAAAGAGGCTGCAATTACTTGAAACTTGACTGACATATGAACAAGATGTATCTGTTGAGGGCTTATTGCCAAGCGTGGATTTGTACTTAAGTGGATGTAATTGCATGGACTTTGTACTGCATTGTTTGACAGATTAAATTTCTATGATAGTGTGAGATAACAGGAGGTCACAGTCCAATAAGAATAATGTTCTGAAGAGTATGTATTCACAGCTGGGGTGCTAATCTGATTAATTGAAAGCTGATTCAATTCATAATAAATTCATGTTGTTGGATCCAAGAGTGTCAGTGCCAATTGCCAATGCCAGTTCTGTGTGAGGTCTTTTGCTGGGAAAGTCTGAGTGGGGTCTCCACTTTGTAGCTGCTTCTCAAAGCCTGAAACAGCCTCCTTGCTTTTAAAACCTGAAGTAACCACACCTGGCACACAAGGTTATGCTAAAAAAAAGGTTGGTTTGGTTTTTTTTACCCTGGCTGTCAGGCTAAGAACTAAATTGATATTGGGGAGCCTTTCACTGTCAGATACAAAGTGCAATATAAATTTGTCTGGCTGTGGCATTAAGGAAATAGGAGGTCTGAGATGTGGCACTTGGTCAGTGGTGCTGGGTATCAGCCCATGGACTCTGATAGCAGCTGGTGTTCTATTTTTAGAACCCTTGAGGAGCAGTGATCCCAAAGTGTTGATCTGTTGTCTCTTAGGTCAGCGCATGGGAGAGCCCGGCGTGGGCATGGGGCAACTGCAGCCTCCTCCTGCACTGCCAGCACCGTGCTGGAAACGGGGGCACCTGGGAGTTCTGCCTCTTATGTAAGAGGAGGAAATTTTTGCCTGGGATAATGTAAAAGGAGCTGCATAGCTCTGGGTGGCTGAAGTTGGCATCTCAAAGAGCTCTGTTCTCTGACCTTGATGATGTGTTTGAATCAGCATAGGTGCATCTAAACAGTGCACAGGCTGATTTCTGCACCGTGCTTTTTTGGAAAGGATGTTACTTGCTGCAAAGGAACTAGAAGATGGCATTTCCAATATAGGTATGGTGTTTTTCAGCTTTCAGTCCAGTTTCTGTTCTGGAATAATGTCTTTCAGCAGGTTTCCTATTTAGAAACAGGCGTCTTGTGATTGATTTTTGAGTAATGCATTAATGAAGAATTGCTTGGAACACAAACAAGTTGATCTTGTCGGAATTATTCAGGCAGGTACCTCGCAGCTGGATATGATGAAAATTCAGTCCTCTCTGTAGGTATTCAGCTCATGTCATGTGACAGGGAGATGTGTTTGGTGGAGAGAAATTTAATTTAAGAAACCCCATTAAATGTATTGTGGGGTAGAGGCAGTAATTCAATAAGCTGGGGTGATTCATATGCATTTCTGATAATTTTCAAGAGGCTCTTTTTGCAGTGCAGGTTATTACATATTTGTACTTAAGGTTTTTGCTTGTGCAACTGATAACCTGGAGATGTGGCTGATGTTAGAGGCTTTCTGAAAATCAGTGAGATGTAACTATTGCTGCTTTAGGTTGTGCAGAAAGCAATAAGGTTCTGTGAAGTCTTCTGAAAGCCTGGATAAACAAACATTGTTACAGTTAGAGAGAAGCTTTGGAATGAAAACCCTGGAGGAACAAACTAATTTTCTATTAAAAACATCTGAAGAAAGGTAATGATCCGTAGAAGTGGAATGTTTGGAAACAGTTAATTTAATTAATTAATGTGTCCTCCTTGCTCATCTGAAAAAAGCTTTTAGAAAGGACTGCAGACATCCGCAGTGCTTTTTAATATTTGATGGCTTCTACAATTCTCCTTACAGAAAATTCATGACCTGCTCTATTTCTGTGAGGCTGTTTCGGTGAGAGCATGATGGAGATAAGTCAGATGGATTCCTTATCTTCCTATTGAGACACCAAACCTCCTGCTGCAGGCTTACTTAGTGTTTTCTTCTTCTGTTTGTGAGCTCTGCACCAGTAGGTAATTTTTAGGGATCTGAAACTGAATGACCTGCCCAGGATGCTGCTTCTGCTGGTGTCTGGAATGAATGCATTGGTAAGGCAGAGCTTCACTGCCTGCTGCTGTTAGGATTTTTATTGCAAAGATGTTGTGAGGGTTTAGCAAAAACCTGAGTAGCAGCTCAGCATGACTTGTGTGTACAGAAAATGCAATGCAAGTAGATGCAACAAAATGAATGCTGAATATAACAGGCTTCAAAACATGATGCTTTCAGTTTGAGAAAGTCACGGAGACCTGAACTCCTGTCAGTGTATGGGTCCTGTAATCCTCCTCGTTGATGTGCTTCCCTTGGCTTTCCTTACCCTCTGGCAAAGGAAACTTCATTGGCATTTGATTTTTCCTCCTCACATCGAAAACTTCTGTAGAAGCCCCCTGAAGGCATATTTTGTGATAATGTTTGGTAAAAGGAAAAGATACACTATTTCTGAAGTGTTAGGTAAGAACTGCTTATTCACAGATTTTTTTTTTTTTTCTGATTGAGAAAAATACGAAGTTTACATATTAAAACCCCCACTTCTCAAAGCTGTTTACTTTTTTTTTGAACCCTACTTAGGGGTGTCTTGTGAATACTGTAGCCACAAGATGCAATCAAGTTTTATTTGCAGGGAATGTGAATTTTTGGCATTTCACATGACCATGGTATTCACAATTTTAGACTACCCAAAATCTTGCTAGCCTTAATTCTGTAGCTGATGAAGTCAGTTTTCCAGTGCTTAACCATAGTCTGTTAAGATTGAAAATTGCTCATTTTTCAACAGGCCAAGGTTTGGAAATGTCAGTTGAGTGTTACTGGAGTGTTCAGGTAAAGGCATTTATGGAATCGTTGCACAATCCTAGACTGGTTTGGGATAGAAGGGGCTTTTGAACGTCATCCCATTCCACCCCTGCCATGGGCAGGGACACCTCCCACTATCCCAGGCTGCTCCAAGCCTTGTCCAACCTGGCCTTGGACACTGCCAGGGATCCAGGGGCAGCCACAGCTTCTCTGGGTACCCTGTGCCAGGGCCTCCCCACTCTCACAGAGAGCAATTTCTTCCCAATATCCCATCCATCCCTGCCCTCTGGCAGTGGGAAGCCATTGCCTGTGTTCTGTCACGCCAGGCTCTTGTCCCAAGTCCCTCACCAGCTCTCCTGGAGCCCCTTTAGGCACTGGAAGGGGCTCTTAATTCTCCCTAGAGCCTTCTCTTCCCCATGCTTAAGATTCCCATTCTGTAAGAAATCCTTGGAATCTACATGTGTGGATTCATGGCACAGCTGTAATAGTTGCAGCTTCTTCCCCTGGTAGAGCCAAAATAAACACATGGAGTATATCACAATCTGGGAAAATGTTATTTTTTTTAGGGGGTTTAAGAGGGTTTAGTAGGTTAAATAATTGTTAAATAAAAAAAGTTAATTGTTTCTAGCAGAGTCTCAGTATTTGCAGTGAAGAGTTCAAGTGCCTGATATTACTTTCGTGCTGTAAGCAACTCTGAGTTACTTTAATATCCTTATATTTTGTCTTCAGGTAGTTACAAAATAGCAAAATGAAACATTTGGCTGGCAGAGTTCTGAGTGCTGTGGTTTCACTCTTCCTCATCATGGAATCCTTAGGGTTGGAAAAGGCCTCCAAGATCATTGGATCCAGCCTTTGACCAATCACCGCCTTGTCAAGCAGACCAGAGCACTGAGTGCACCATCCAGAGACAATCCTGCAGTGATGTTAGTTTGAGGTTCTTTTCAGAAATATTTTATATGGAGAACATCTGAAAATATAGCGGCAATAGTTTAGACTCAGTTAATGTCTGAAGATGTTAAATTAGGGGATAATACTGAAGATGTTTGTCATTAATGATAACTTCATATGTATAACACAAAAATTAATGTCTGTGCTTTTAAGGATCTTAAGTTCAATTTTTTTCCTTTAGGGAGTATCCACATTAAAAAATGCCTTTTTTTGGGAGTTCAGATATGTTGTAAGCCTCAGGCATATTGTTGTTATCCTGGGAGCAATAGGTACAAGTAAATGCAAAGGTGGTGATAATGAGCAGTGCTCCTTGTCTGCTGAGAGAGCTGATAATACACAGAATTCATGACTTTGCTTCAAGCACTCTCTTTGTGAAGACAAAAATGTGGAAACCTCTTAAAAACCCCAATATAGTAGCAGCAACAGCAACAAAAAAACCACCCTACATAAATCCCACCCCCAAACTGTTCCATTTTCTGCTTTTGGAATTAAGCACTAATTAGCTTCTGCCCAGTATGAACTCATTTGAGCTTGGTACCAGTCAAAACAACATGTTAGTTGTGTAATGTTAATAACACAAGAAAAAAATTGGGATCTTGGTAAATACAAATACATGCTGGTAGTATTTACTGTATTTGGAATTGCAACTAATATGATCCAGTGTCAGCTTTTATACAAATATGAGATATGGGGTTGTAGGATTTTCCTGATGCTCATCAGCTTCAGGCAGCATCAGGGCCTGCTTGGATTTTGCATCCTGGAGATCCTGATGGTGACCAAGCGCAACCATGTGGTTTGAAAAATGGATAGCAAGGAATTTTCTAACTTTCAGAATTTTAGGTGCTAAGAACTGAAATAATTTTTAGAGTGAGTTTGTTTTAAATTTGTTGTTTCATATGTAGGTGGTAAGTCCTTTTCAAGCCAGGGTATAACAGAGGCAGATAAACATGAGGTCTCAAATTGTGGCTGCCCCATCCTTGGAAGGGTTCCAGGCAGGTTGAACGGGGCTTGGAGCAGCCTGGGATAGTGGAAGGCAGTGGAACTGGATGAGGTTATGGTCCCTTCCAACCCAAACCAATCTGAGATTCTGTAAGTAGCAGTTACAAATGAATTGAGGTTCTTAAGAAGTCTTCTGTACCAAAGTAATACTGTCAAGCTGCTAAAAGCATCCTGGCTCTGGAAATGGAAAGGAGAAGTTTGGGTAAGTTTCTGAAGGCCCAGGCTATTCGGAATAAATGGAGCATTTCAGGTTTGCAGAGACTTCAGTGATTTAATTGAAAGTCCTCAGGTGCTGGGAACTGTGCAGTGAGCCAAAGAAAGAGGAGGGGCTCTGTAATCAGAGAAGGAACCTTCCCATTCATCAAGGTGTTTTTAATAAGTGTGCTTAATCTCTAAAAAAAATTTAAAATTCTCATTGTTTGTGTGACTATAGACGAAACATTGCAGTTTGGGACAGAACAGGATTCTTTCTACTGTAATTAGCAATATTCATAATATTCTTAAGAGATTGGCAAGTAAACAATGGATTGATGGATCTTTTTCTTTAACCAGACAATATTTATGTGAGCAGTGTCTATTGGCAGAACAGGGTAGCAAGATAAATACTGTGCTGCAGGCAGATCATTCTTGATTAGCTGGTTGTACCTGTGCAGAGGAGAAGATGTAGATGTTGTTTATGATCTCTGAAGGTGAAATATTGGTTCCCATCGTGAATCATCTCTTAAATGAGGAAGAATTGTGTTAGTTTGAGTAGCTTTGCCTAAACAGTATTTACCGCTGCCTCTATCAGGACCTATTCTAATAACCTGTTCAAAAAGGGAACACTTGGGCTTATTCTGTGGTTTCTTTCAGTTGATTTTGTGGAATTTTACCATTCCAGTATCCTCAGCTACGACCTTCTATAAACAGAGATATGGCAAAATAATTAATATTCATAATTGATATATTAATAAAAGCAGAATTGGTTGGTACTCCAAGAACTCAAATACCGATAATTCTGGTGACTTTTGGAAGTAGAAGGATGTTGAGGTGAGAGTTTGCTGTGATGTCAGTGCAGTGAAATTCCAAAGATTACTGGCAAGTGAGGCTAAAATCTTCTTCCAGGAAGCTGGTATTGAAGACTCATTTGCTAATGAGTATCCAGGGGCTTGGAATCCCAGAAACCTTTAATACTGGCTCTAGTCCTTGAAGGTCTTAGTTTGATGGGAAATACAATACTCTATTTTAAATGTAGTCAGTTTTCTCCAGTTGGAAAAGGGGGTATAATATACAACAGGGAAACAGTATAAATAAGGTACGTGCTATGGATATAGGAAGAAACAAAAATCTGAATTATGATCATGAGCTTACAGCATGTTAAAAGAGTGCTTTTTAGGGAAAATGGCAATGTTGGTACTTCAGTAGATGGATAAATAAAAACCAACATACAATCCTGGCAGAGGAGTAAGAATACAAAACAATTTTCAACTTAATAAAAAGCCTCCATCAATATTGATGTCTGACTCAGTATTTCCAGAACTGGTTACTTGATTATTGACAGGGATGAGTGAAGAAGAAGCCTGAAGGAGGCTCAGCATATGGTGTGTGCTCCGTTTTCATTAAATATATTATTGTAGAACTAATTACGTATTTAATTTTTTCAGAATAAGATAAATTAAAAGCTTTTTTGTTAATAAATACTTGTCCCACCTTCTAAATTTTAAGTCTGTGTGAATGTTTTGCTTAAAGCAGCTTCTGCACAGGAAGTGCAGTTCTGGGAAAACATCTGAGGGGGATCACACACACAAAACTGAGCTGTTTGATCTTGGTTCGTGAGCTTTTTGGTTCATTATCTTTCATTCCCTAAAAAAGCTGCCTAATTAGCCAGCCTTAAGGGCCAGTTTATCTGGACATATCGGAAAAAATGTGACATTACTTGTCCCGAGCTCTTGGTATTCAGGACTTAGTACAAAAGGGCAGTTTGGGTTCAGTTTCCTACTAGAGTAGTGGGGAAAGATCAGCCTGGGACTGAATATTTAAACCAGTATTAGTAAATCAGTGTGGCCTTTCCACTTCTTCTGTGACTTTAATTTTTACTCCTTTTATTTTTTTGCTTACTTTCCTGTTAAAAAATTTTGACTTTTTTTTATTGAGTGAAGCTTAGCTATGAAGTGAAATTTGATTTTTTAAAAAGTTCTTTATGTCATATCTTAAATATTTTATTGTATTTTAAAACTCAACAAATCTATAAAACCGTGGGGAATTTTAAATACATCAGCCTGACTTACGCAGTAAGTACTTAGTTCTCATGGAAACTGGGCTAAAATCTTCAAGGTTTCTGATACAGAATGCCAAGCACCTTCATCCTCACACCCAAATCAATCCAAGTTGGAAATACTCAATTATCAGGCAAGGATTAGTCCTGGATGCCCTCAGATGCTGGTTCCTCGTGTGGTTCCTCAGAGCCAGCACCAGCCTGGACCAGGTAAAGTTAGAGCAGGTTTGATCAAGCACAGTATGAACAAACTGACAGGCACAGGTTCATTCTCAGGTGTAAACAGTGCCAGGCATTGAGGAGCAGCTAAAAATCAGATTTAACAACAATACACTTGGTAAAGATTAAATTAATGCAGCCTGTCGGCATCCTTTTGTAAGGAAAAAGAAACCTCTCGGGTGAATGCCAGGTTTAACTTTGATCGAGGGCATTCACATTCTTTCTTGAAACTATTTTTCCATGGTAACATTTTTCTCTCGCTCCCCAAATTGAAATTTACTGTTTAAAACCCTGAGGAGCTTTTTTGCCATGTTTCTGCACGGTGTTTTTGTGGATGTTGCTCACTCTTGAAGAGGCATCACCATAGCAGCAGTCTCTTGGAGAATTTTGTGGCTCTGCTTGTGGATCAGTGAGCAGCGCTGTCTTGGATGGATCAGAGAATGTTTTGCTCACTGAGTTTCAAAGAACAACTGAATCTGTGTTATTTATCATGAGATGAAAAGGTTTTCCATTTCCCTTGTCTTAAGTGGATCATCATTTTGATTTTAATGTGAAAATTGTGTATGTTGCATGAAAAAATGAGCTTATTCTGGGGCAGCTGTGCAAACTGAGGCTATTTCAGGAACTCAGTGTGGTAAATAAAGAGTCTGAAATGCTTCAGAAAAGGTCTCATTTTTAAATTCAATGCATGAAATAATGCAAGTTAACGGTAGTGTATCTACAGAGCAGTTGTGCTTGCCCTGAAGCATCATAATACTGCAGTTCTGATGGGAAAATACTTAATTCACTGCTTACAAAAACTTTGTGATTAAATCATTCAGAGTTCTTGAATCTGTAGAAAAAGAAAATGGAAATTTTCCTTGTTACATGATAAGTGAGGAGCTTTGAGACAACCTGATGATTTTTGGTAAGACTAAGCCTGTCCCAGTGCTCTGCAGCTGATTGAATTGGTGGTGGTTTTACATACTATTTAAAATGTTGCCCTCTTCTGGTTGCTGACAACTCTGGGAGTTGGGGATGGGGAGCAGTACAATAAATAACATAAAAAGATCGGGGAAAATGGAAAGCATGCATTTTATTTTGCATTAGAACAGATAGTTTTGATGTCTTAAAATAGTCTAATACTTTACAAAGAGCAGCTGAATATAAGGAAAATTTCCAGGCACATCTGAAGATCCTATCTAATAAGAATTAATGTAGGGGAGGCAAGATTTCAGAGACCAGCAGCCTTTAGTATTAAAAATATATTTCGATGTGCCTGACTTGTAGTGGGTTATGTATTTTGTTGTTAACTTGTTTTAAAGAATTGGTTTGCAGAAGAACTATGGCTGTGTGCTGGAATAGAGGCTGAGTGTGATCGCCTTGGGATGTTTGTACTAGTCCAGGCATTTTTTTAAACAGTAGCTGTTGTTGTTTCTATTACTCTTCTGCTTCTATTACACTTCCATCCCTGGAAGTGTTCCAGGCCAGGTTGGACAGGGCTTGAAGCAACCTGGGATAGTGGGAGGTGTCCCTGCCCATGGCAGGGGTGGAATGAGTTGGGCTTTAAGGTCCCTTCCAACCCAAACAATTCCAGGATTTTCTGATTTTATGTCTATATGTTACCAATAAAGGATGTGAAGCTTAATGGGAAAACACATTAATCTCTTAAATTTAGTCTCAGGCTGGTGCTTCTGCTGTTGATTTTCAATCCAAAGATAAATTTCTTTCACTGGTAGGGAGGAATAAATTCTAGACATAGAAAAATAGTGGTGGAAGGTCTATAAATTGGCCTGTATCTTCAGGTGTTTTGGAGTTGAATTGTTTGTGTTCTTCTCTCTCAGTTATTTAATTATCAATATTTCTGAAATTAACTTTTTTTTTAAATGATTAAGGATGAAATAGGTCTGGAGGGGGTTTATAAACCAGGAGCAGCTCTTGCCAGTAGGTGGAGGTAATGAGATACAGAAGTCAAACTGGGTTCTCTAGTTCTTTGAGGATGGGATAAAAGCCAAGTGATAAGAAGGAAAAAGGAGTCCTTGCATTTCGTAGGGCTTGCGGAAGAAATTTAGAAAACCTATTTATAACAGGGCTCGGACTCAAAATTCCTGCATCATTGGGATTTTCCTGGTTTTTTCCCTGTTTTCTGCATGGTTTATGCAAGTAATTAGTATTCTTTCTGTAAGAGTGTTCTGAGGCTCTTCTAACAGTATGAGTCACGATGAGAATTGATTCTCTCACAGTAGTTTTCTAGTAGTTTGCCTTTGGTTTATAACATTTCATCCTGTTTTTTAAAATTAGATAAAGAAAGGAAGCTGGCTTAGCTGAATCCAGGCTCTGAGCGTGCGTGTCTGAGTTTTGTGAGGGTTGATCTTGTGGGACAAGACCCAGAGACTTGTTTACAGTATAAAATCCTCCTGTTAGCCTCAGAACCTACAAATTAAATCCCCTTTTTGATAGTTAAATATTATTAATCTAGCAGACAATAGTAATTGCAGCAGCATAGTGCTGCCTCTGCCTAGAGTAGTAGGACAGTTTTTAAGGTCAGTTTTGAGGATGCCCCTATAAATTAAGTTTGCATGTTGCCTTTACTACCTGCTTTATATCAAAAGAAATACTTGCAGTCAGTCCTCTAAGTGAAGAATTTTAAGTTGCATCATTTTGAGGGGGCCTTCAGAGGACAGTACAACAATTTGATGCACAGTAACTCTTTCATGTGCTGCACTGCTGCCTTTGGGTTGGAAACCCTGAGATAATTCCACACTCAACTTATCTTGCGACTTCACAGGATGAAACTGAAGCCTCTGAATCTCTCAGCTACTCACTTTAACTAGAAAGTTGCCCAGAGGTGTCAGGAGTAATGGTATTAAAAAATTACCTGAGGTGGGACTTGTGCCTCGTGCTCAGCTCTCGCTTTGGAGAGAGACCTCAGATCCCTGCGCTCCAATTTCTAAATCTCTTTCCACGGGAAGAGTTATGGGAGGTGTGGCTGACACTTAGAGCTTACAGGCCAAGGTTAAACTAAACCAAAACAGAAACCCAGAGCTGAGAGATTTCAGACAGCACGAGAGCAGTTTGAACATTTCCAGCATGTTTTTGCTTAGTGAGATATGTATGCGTGTGAGTTCAGAGGTTTTTTTTTTTTTAAAGGAGAAGTGCCTAAGGAAATAGCATTTTTCTTAGCACTGTCACAAATTTCATAGGTGTTGGCACTAACTCTTTTTTCCTCATATGCAAAAGTAGAACTTGCCATCAGTTGACTGTCACAGCTTTGTGGAAGGTTACCACTCATGGTGAGCTGTTTCATGACGATTATGCACTGTCCATGGAATAAGTGAATTTAATATAAGCAGTTATGGGTCTGTGTTTCTTCTTTCCTCCTGTTTTGCAGCAGTGAAAATAATTGTGAGCTTTCTAGAAGCTTGTTTGTGCAGGACCTTATGCAAAACAATGCCCTGGAAGGAGCGCTTGCTGATATGGAAATAGCATCTGGAGTCGTTAGTTTGTGTGAGTAGCCTT
The DNA here is from genome assembly GCA_013397915.1 of Daphoenositta chrysoptera. Classification (NCBI taxonomy): domain Eukaryota; kingdom Metazoa; phylum Chordata; class Aves; order Passeriformes; genus Daphoenositta; species Daphoenositta chrysoptera. The sequence goes on from VZRO01000515.1 coordinate 171,599, forward strand.
CACAAAGGAGGTAGTTCTGACTTTGGGGTGCTGCACTTCCGTGTGTGTCAGGGTGCTGATAAAGCATGTGTGCTGTGGGTGTCTGGGGAATGCTGTATCAAAGATTTTTAAAGCAAATAAATGTACTGGGAGTTGAGCATGAGAATGTCTTCTAGGCTGGGTTAAGGGTGAAAGGAATATTAAAATATCCAGGGTTCACACCTATGGATAGTGGAGAAAGAATGTCTGAAAGGAGGGATTAAGGATTGGGTATGTGGAATTTTGATTGTGGATGTCTCAAGAATCTTCCCTACTTAAAGGTTTGTGAGCTGGCACTGAGGAAGCTGAACAGAACATTACAAGGCTGAAGGGTGCTGAGGCACTGCCCAGGCTCCCCAGGGAATGGGCACAGTCCCAAGGCTGCCACAGCCCAAGGAGCATTTGGACGCTGTTCTCAGGGATGCACAGGGTGGGGTTAATGGGATGTCTGTGCAGAGCCAGGGGTTGGACTGATGATCCCTTGGGTCCCTTCCCACTTAGGATATTCTGTGATACTATGAAATAACAGAACTAAACCAATTCACAAAACACAGTGCCAAGTTTCTCCTCTTTTAGTGTCCTATCAGCCTGTGCACACAGGAATGGAGCTCAATCCATGGTAGTTCCCTAAATCCCCTAATTCAGTGTTAGTGTGTAAGGCACGGCATAGAAATTCTGATTGCAAACTACCATTGCTTTATTTGATTAGGGCAGCTTTTTCTGTGTTTTGTCAGTTCACATCTTACATGTAGGAAGGTGGGTTTACTGTTGCTAGTAAAAAAGCAGTCCCTGACTGTGGCAAAGGGAGACCTTGGATTTTGGGTAACTCTAATAACTGACATTTTGGGGCATCTTTGGTGACGGCACCTATTTTTGAGCTCCTGCTGCCAGTTCAGCTCGAGGGGTGTGAATTACAATTTGCCTCTTTACATCAAAACCCACAGCTGAAATCTGTAATCAAAATAACATCAGCTTTTATATTTTGTGCTTTCTCCAGGTTACAATATTCTAAGACCAGTAATTTGTCTACTACATTTCAGCGTTTATAGTACTGATTGAATTTCCTTCTAAATTTGCAGTGATAAATTAGAAGTGTGGGGTGTGTTGGCCATTAATCTGAGGCCAACTAGGCTTGGTAGCAAATTGTATTTCTCAGTGCTGCTAAATAATGCTGAGGAGCTCATTGAAACAGTTGCTTGAATTTTAAAACCCCACTCTTTGATTCAGACAAGGCCAGCAGTGAGCTGTAAAGATGCAGCTCTGTACAGATGCAGGAGCTGAGCTCAATAGTTCCCTTCTCCTGCCTGTGGATCCGGGAGAGGGACAGGCAGTGCGTGCCATGGGAACAGTTGTGCCAACGAACCTTCCAGATCCGGGGATTCTGAAGCCTGGTGTATGCGAGGTTTGTTCATCGGATGTGCGGGGTCCTTTCTCCTTTGATTTGGGGGAGGAAGCTTGGGGGAGACAACTGGGAACTGTTGCAAGAGAGGATGTAACATGAAAATCTCAAGGGAAAGGTCTTTGGCACTGTGCCGTTGGAGGAAAGGTGGTGTTTTGGGGAGGGGCTGGAGGATGTCAGTGGTGGGGAATGAGAAGATTTGGAAGACAGAATCAAAAAGAGGGAAGATTTGGGTCACTAGCATTGGTCTCAAGTGCACTATTGGTTTTAGATGTATGTGGTAACAGAGCAGGGACCTCGGCTTATTTTGCCTTTGCACCAACAGATATAAACTGTTCTTTTGCTTATGTTTGTAAACTCCTGTTCTTTGTATTTCTTTGGCATGTGAACGTAGATTTGTGTGGTTTAGGGGAAGATAAATCTTAACCCTGAAAACCTAGAAAGTGATCTGGCAGGGGTCAGTGCAGGTTTGCTTTTCAGGTGCTAGCGCTGCTCCCCTGCCCTCACCACAGCTAGGAGGTGTTATTCCCTGGCTATATCCTTTTTCTCCCTGGCTGATACTCTCAGCCTGTGGGTAGCTTTCCAGGAGGGCTTGTGGACATCAAATCCCACTGCTTTTAAATGTTCCTCTTTGAGATGTCTGGTTTGGTGGTTAAAATTAACAGTGTAGGATGCTTGCAGTGACCTCGAGGACATGTTCTGTGCCTTGTTGGCTTGGTAATTGCTCCGTGCTGTGTTCTGGTTGTCAATATCTCCAAGTTGATAAGGGAGGGATGCTGTAAGCAGATGTTCTTCTTTAACCAGGGTTAAACCACAGCAAGACCAATCCCCTTTTCTCTCTTAAAAAAACCCATGTATTTGCTGTAAAGAGCAGTGGGAACAAATTTAAATGCACGCACTGAATGTATCTGAAGTCTTCATGGGATGGAATTGTGCTTTAAAATAGGTGTTGGGAGTGAGCTGCTCTTTATATGTATTACACCTGTATGTGATTTCTGCCTTCAGGTCAGTGCCTTGTTGATTAAACAAGGGAAATAAGGACTTGGAGCACAAGGAAGAAGAGCTTCCTGCATAGGAGCAAGGGGTTTATGTTCTACATATGAAAGCTGTCTTAAATCAGCCTAATGAAGTATGGGGAATGAGCACCCCATTATTAATGTGATAATTGCTGTCTGTTTTCCATCAGGAATGCCTGTTGTATTCATACATACTTGGGATTTTCAGACTAGTGTCACAAATATTCTAAATTCTATTACATGAAAAGAATGATTCTATATAAAGGCAAGACTGGATTTAAAACTAAAATGGAAGATACCATCTTCCTGCTTTGCAGGTACCTTCATGGCTGTCAGAGGCATCAGTGTGAAAACACCTGTTGAGTTTGATGTTAATGAAATGGAAGTATGAAATTAATCTGTTATGGTGTGGTCCTAAAAAAGAAGCAAATGAGGTTTCACTCTGTTTTGATGAAACTGTGGTCAGGCAGCCCACAGGGCTGCTTTCGGAGGGGCAAAGAAGGAGAAGAGATGGGAAAAATCCCATGGTCAGGGTTTGGATGCTGCAATCCACAAGCTGTTGTTTTCTGGGATGAGTAATAGATTTCCTTCTGAAATTGCACTGTAGAGGATAGAAACAGGTCAAAAACAGATGAGGGCAATGGGAAGGAGGGTGTTCTGATGTGTCTGTGTCTCCCCATGTGCTGTCACTCAGCTAACTGAAATGGATTACCTTGTGCTTTGGGTACAGGTGATTAAGACCAAGAATTTTCTTTTCTGTCGGGGTGTCAAAAAGAAAAGGAAGAAAAATGCCTGTATTCTCCAGGCATTTATCATTTACCTTCAGGTTGTATTGCAAACATCTGTGTACTATCACATGTGATGGGTAAACTTACTAGCCAAGAGCATCATCTTGTTCTGTGGAATGAGTGTTAGATTTTAGCTCAGTTTCTGGCTTTGTTTCCACATGGTGGCTTTAAAACTGGGGCACAGATGCACCTTCAGCATATAATGCATATGCATAATCGAAAGCACTGGTTTACAGTAAATAATTCATGTCATCTGGGGCACTTGGTTCTGATAATGAGATGTCAGGGGCTTGGCTCTTTCCAGATGATATATGAAATATTTGCTGTTAGTCATTCACACTGACAACTACTTAGTTGCTAATAGGATTTGTGTGTTGAGGGGAAGGAAGTTCCTGAAGTTTTTTGGTTGTTCCTATCACTTTCTTGATATCTCTTTTCCCTGTCTGCCTGGGATTTGAGCAGCTCTGACTGATAAGACTTGGAAAGACAAATGGCTACCAGCCCTGACTGAAAATCTCTAGGAATTGACATAGGTAGGGATATAAATCTATATTACGCTGTTATTGACAACCTGCTCAGTACAAAATCCATACGGAAATTGTCTTTGAAAGGGTGGAAGGTTGATAGGCAGAGAGGTGTTGGTATTTCTATACTTTGAGGGTCATGAAAATGTTGATGGAAATAAAAAGCACCTATTTCCATACCCGTTAAACTTTTTGGGAATATGCAGATTTGGATAGCTCTGTCTCTCCCTTTAAGCAAACTGTAGCAGGACAAAATCATTTGTGTTCTGTCCCATAACTGATGGGATGCTGAGGTAAGAAATTGAGAAGTAAGATTTTATTTTCAGCTGCTGGCATTTTTCTTACCAGCTTGTGTGTGAGAGAAGTGATGAGTGACAGCATTTGCTCAAAATCTGGTGATGCTCTTGAGCTTTCAAGTCAGCAGTTCAAAACTTGGGTAAAGTGACTGATAGAAGGAACAATTATTTGGGAGCAGGATGCAGTAAATGTCCCCCCATGGCAATGGGGGATGGAATTAGATGATCTTTGAGGTCCCTTCCAACCCAAACCAGTCTGGGATTCTACTCTAAACTAGTAAGGATTGGTGCTGATGCCTTTCATATTGAATCTCAGATTCACTTTGTATAGTAGCAAACACAATGACTGTAGGTTCCTTAACCTTCGGTCACTAAAAATGCTATATTTTTATCAAAAACTTTATTAGCCAAAAATCTTTCTTAATGGCTGTGTTTTCTGGCGCCCCTCCTTAGTGCAGAGCACTGCAGTAATCCTGACAGCTTCTGTAATTAATAGCAAATTAGCATATGACGGTGGTTCCTGCTAAACCTTGAACCATCTGCTCATGGCACTTGGCTTGTCAGTCTTCTGTGCAGGGATCTGGTGAGGGTATTAAAGATGAGTTCTGTGGTTCTTCCCTTCCTGATTATTTAAAATCCACACCTCCTAATTGGGCAAAGAAGAGGTGGGGTTTTTTAACTCTTAAATAATTATCACCTGCTTTGTGCACTTGTTCCTTGATAACAGAAAGGGGAAAAGGGATCTGCTTGGAAATCTTGTGCTTCTCCTCTGCTGTTAGTCCTGCTGATGTCTGTCAGCCTTTTGTTTAATGCCATCACACCCATTCCTGTTTGGAAAGAGAACTAGAGTGTGTGTGGATGTCCAGTTCACAGAATCACCAGGTTGGAAGAGATCTCCAAGACCAACCCATGCCCTAACATCACCTCAACTAAACCATGGCACTGAGTGCCATATCCAATCTTTTTTAAAACACATCCAGAGATGGTGACTCCACCAAATCCCCGGGCAGGCGATTTCAGAACTTTATCACTCTTTCAGTAAAAAACTTTTTCCTAACATCCAACCTAAATTTCCCTTTGCACAGCTTAAGGCTGTGTCCTCTTGTTCTGTCAGTTCACCACAACCTTGCAGGTTGTTACAGTGCTTACAGTGACTTCTGCTGTTGTTGCTGTCCTTTCCCTTGCTCTAGGCTGTCCTTGCAAGTCCAACTTTTGGCAGTGCACTTGCAGGACAGTGGTGTTTGTACATATGTGGTGCAGTCACAGATTCATAGACCGGTTTGGGCTGGGAGGGACCATCTTGTTTCACAGAAGAAGAGCTGTACCCAAGGAGGGTGATTTGGTCATCGTTGTAGATCAGGTGTCTGTGACTGCTGAGGCTTCTAGTGAGCTGAGGTCAGCCTGGGAAACCAGCTCTGGTGTTTGAACTTGAAAGAAAGGGTGAGGCTTTTAAGGCATCTAAGACAGAGAAGACAAGAATGGATTTGTTGCAGATGCCCAGAGAAGCTGTGGCTGCCCCATCCCTGGCAGTGTCAAAGGCCAGGTTGGATGGGGCTTGGAGCAACCTGGGATAGCGAAAGGTGTCCCTGCCCATGGCAGGGGGTGGCACTGAGTTGATGAGCTCTGAGTTCCCTTTCAACCCAAACAATTCTATTTGAGGGCACTCCTCTCAGTGTCTGTAACTTGAAGGAGAAAAATTTAAAATATGCTTGATAGGTCCGATTCACCTGTGCTGTAAAAATATACGTTGCTCTTTTTGAATTTGGAAATAGTTTATGAGCGACTCTGCTTGTATGCAGGTATCTGTTGGGTATTGCTCTTATAATGCTGAAAAATCAGCTGGAAGATGGGGAGCTTTAAGAATAAAGACAAAGCTGTTATGTAAATAACTCGCCTTTATTCTTGTAATTCTGTTATCCTGGTGAGCTTCCATATTTTCCAAAGCCTTTATCAGTATTCCATATGTATGCTGGTGATTATTCACTGTAAGTGTTGCTTTTGCAGCAGAGTAAGCCTGGTGGGAATGATACAGGCACTGCTGCTACAGTGAGGATTTTATCTAAGCTTCTTGCTTGAAAAATTCCTGATTTCAATTTTTTTCTTTAATTCCACTTCCCTCCATTAAGACTGTTCTATGGTACTTGTCTGAAAATTATAATATTGTAAAATAAATGTAATTTTTTTACCAGGGTGAACTCTGGTGAGCGTGTATGGCAAGTGAAGCAGGTTAAAAATCCCTTTGGTTCATCTGTTTTCTGCGGAGAATAAATTAACAGAATAGGAGCGCGTTCTGTGCTCGTGTGAGCTTAACACCGAGTGGTCATATGGGTTCCTGCAGAAGTGGGTCAAAGCTGTTTTTGCTCTTTGCCTCCAGCCATTAAGAGGAAAAATTGGACACCTGGCTCTCCACTACGCCAGGCGTTTTATGTCTATTTTAGCATTGCCTTCACCGCAAGAAAATAAAAGCCCTTTCAGCTACTGTTCTTTCCCTTGGAAGAACTGTAGCTTTAAAAATTGATGGACACGTGCTCAGTTAATGATGAAAGTAAATTTTACTCCTAAGAGATAAGTGATAATTGAATACATGGGTATTTTAGCTAAGGCTAGAAAAGCGTTCTAGGGATTTGGAAGAGGTATTTAAATTTCACGTACAGCTGTGCTTACAGAGCAGGCACCCTATGGAATAGACACACAACCCGAAAGCAGAACTAGGAGAACCTAAGCAGAATCATGTCAAGATTATGACAGGAGCTGGCTTGAATTTTGCTAAGGTGACTGAGAATACAGCACAAGACATTTGACTTTTGGCTGTTCAGATTGAATGAAACCAAACTCATCACCATTGTGATTAGCTGTGGTATGACAGGTAACAGCACTTCAGGAGGAAATTAAAATGAATGAGTATCGTAAAAGAATCTACTAGATTCCTGTTTTATTGTGTTTCCCTCTGCTTTTGGAGTGATCTCACAGCCTTGCCTGGTTACATAGTTCATGTGCTGCAGCAATGTAGAGTCATGGAATCATTAAGGCTGGAAAAGACCTCTGAGATGGAGTCCAAGAATTCCCCCAGCACTGCCAAGCCCATCACTAACCTTGGGCTCTGTCAGCCTGGGACTGTGCCCATGTCCTGGGGAGCCTGGTCAGTGCCCCAACACCCTCTGGGAGAAGAACCTTTCCCTGCTATCCAACTTAAACCTGCTGTGACACAGCTGCAGCCATTCCCTCGGGTGCTGTCCCTGGGCACAGAGAGCAGAGATCGGAGCTGTCCCTCGTGAGGAAGCTGCAGCCCCCAATGAGGTCTGACCTCAATCTCCTCTTCTCCAGGAGAACAAACCAATTGACCTCAGCTGTTCCTCATTCAGCTTCCCCTCTGGGCCCTTCAGCATCTTTGTGTCCCTCCTTTGGATGCTCTCCAACAGCTTTAGATCCTTCTGATACCGTGGTGCCCAAAACTGTCCCCAGTACAGAGCTGAGAGGGACAATGTCCTACCTGGACTGGCTGCAGCCTGTCAATGAATCTGCTGCTCTGCCTCCATAGGAAAAAGACTTGGATTTTCCAGGTCTGGTTTATCAGTTGATGTTTATCTCCCTTGAAAGTCTTTTTCCTTTTGATAAGGTCAACCGCAGGGGTAATTGAAAAGAAAAAATAGTTCTGTGGTGATTCAGGTCTCCTTTTCTGTTTGTGAGGTACCTGTAGTTGGCCTCACTGACCTTCCAGACCCCTAGGTACTTTTGACCTCTTCTGTGTCAAGGAGTTAGACCCGTAGCAAACAGACTGGGACTTCTTGCCTCTGAGAGATTTTGACCTTTGCAAGGTTGTAGTGATTTTTATTCAACCGAACAGATAGGACTGGAGCTCTGTAAGGTCCCTGAAGTCTCCCTGGTTTGCAGCTGGTGATAGCCAACTGCTCGGACCAAGCCAGGGCAAGTTCCTCTGTGTTCAGATCCCTTGCATGCCTGTGGGGAGATGCACATTTTAAATAAGAAAGGTGTTGGTTCTACCTGTGCAGTTTTAATTCCTCATTTTTTATCACCATTTGAATGAAGAAGGGATTTTTGTTTTCACTGTTTTTCATGGAGCGGCTCTATCATATGTTGTTTTCTGCAGGACCATTTAAAAACATTGGAGGAAGGAATTGGTCTGAACCACATTTCCTTTGTTCTGTGGCAGGTACTAATTCCTGCATTTTCCACAGTGGGAAATGTTTTAGTAGTATTAGGATGGGGGGAATGTGTATTTAAATCCCATCTGGTGCTGAGCTGAGCGTCGTGAGGAAGGTCATCCTAGGTAACCCAACATACACATCCTATGTGGGATAAATGGTGCTGGTGACATGTTTTTTCCCTGTTGATGGTCCTGTATCCTGGAAAGATGAGGGTCATTTTTATCTGGAAAGTGAAAGCACGTAAATGGCTGAGCTCCAAGGACAATTACAGCTGCAGAGGCATCTTGGTTTGCCAGCAGAGTGAAATATTAGGAAGTCACATTTCTTTTGTGAGTTGACCTCAGTTTATTGGTTTTTAAGGAGTCTCGGCTCCAAGTGTGCTCTGGTGCGAAGGCTGGGAGGGGGAGTGGGGTTCCAAGTCGAGCTGTGTCGCACTGCGGAATTATTGCAGGTATAAAGATAAGGTTTGACTGGCTGGCTTTTATAATTTATGGGGTTTTAGCTCTTCAGTGTAGGATGGCTGTCTGTAAACAGTGATTTGCCACAGTGCTGGGAGAAAATTGAGAGCCATGTGTAAAGGCTGGGTCCTTCAAATGCTGCTGGTATCCCAGAAGAGTTAGTGGGTATCAGCTGAAGCTAATGAGGGACTGGCAAAATGTCTTGGGCCACTCCAAAGCAGAGATTTGGAAGTAATTGGCTTTTTCTTGCCTAGAAAACACTGAAAAGTATCAAACACAACCTTTTAATGAGGTGAAATGTAAGCGTTCCAAAGCAGCAGGCCAAATTCTCATGGAACACATGTAGATATTTTGTGTCACACGCTTTGGACAGTTGTACCTCACTGAACTATGGCTTTCCCTAAATTTTACATGCAGTGCTGTTGTTCTAGTGCAAGAAAAGTGGCTTTTTGGAGTCAGTATCTATTACTTGAGAGTATCTGTTATTTGACAGTGACTGCTGAAATGCATCAGTGTTTTATTTCCCCTCTCTGAGTGCACGTGCTTGGTTTGCCCATAATGCCTCCAACGTTAATGCTGGCTGTGTTTACAGCGGGTTGTTTGGGGATTGTAAATAATTTTGAAGCAGCAGGAGTGACCTACTTCTTAGAAGCATTTGCCTTCCGGCTGTTTGGTGGGTTCTGTGGATTCCTAGATCCCTTCCATGGAAAGGCAATCTTCTTTCAGGTTTAATGCTACACAAATGTAAAGAGAAGTATAATTTTGAATATTATGCAATTAGAATACTGCTTGTTTGTACAGTTATTGTTGTATTTCCTGAAAGGTGTTACGCATTCAGCATAGAAGCAAGTGTAGCATAGGTAGCAACTGTGTGAATAATTTTTAGAGTACAGGGAATAATTACAAGCAGAATCTTCATATATTAAGATTTTTTTTACTGCTGTTTTAGGTTGTTCCCAATTCTGTTTAAGAACAGTGAGTTTCTGTTCATTGCATATTTGATTTTAACTTTGCCAACAATAGAATTCATGAGGCAGACTTACGACTTACCTAGGCTGGGTTGTCATAAAATACAGTTTTGAGTAGAGGTAATGTCTGATTCCCAGTTCTGTCCTAGCTCTGTTCCTCTCCCCCTCCATTAGTTCTTCCTTGCTTATCACTTCTTCCTGAGTTCATGCCATTTTTTCTGGGGACACTTTGCACTGTCATGTTTTAATTTGAACTTAGATGCTTTATTCCTAGTGGATTTAAGTACATAAAATCCTGGTGGGATCACCTTCTCTTCCACAACATTTTTGTCTGATAAGGTGGATATTTGTTGAGTTGGAGAAGCTTGTATTTTAAGAGGAACAACATTTTTTGCTAAGAATGTCATTTACCAGGTTAAACTAATGTAAGGAATGGAATGAGGACAGAGTGAAGTGTGTTGTCAAATGTAAAGCAGTGGGGTTGAGGTAGAAATTCATGGCATACTAGAGGTTTAATTATATAGTAAGGAAATGGAAAATGTTCAGTAGCCCTTGGGGGACTGAGGTACATGACTGAAATTGTGAAGTTACCCTAAACAGGTCTCAAAGGGATAATTGTTTTTACTTAAGGATTGCTGCAAAATGTCGGATTAAACCTCAAACCATCCACTGAAAGCAGAAGACAAAGGAAGAGACCTGGCTTTGTTATCAAAATCAGGAGCAAGTCTGTGGCTTGGTTGTGGTTAGAATGATTTTCCAAACTGTTGGGCATTTGAAAGCACTGCTTCCAGACTGTAATGGGAATGATGCCTTTGTTCAAATGTCCTGGAAGAGCTGTGGATGTCTTTAGGAGAGGGAAGGCCCTTATTTTAGGTTTGCTGCAGCCATCACTGCCATCTGCCTGGTTTGCTGGGACCCTTGGTGTTGCTGTTTAGCACAGCCCTGTGACACTCCCACTGCCCTAGAGGGACAGGCTCCTTTCCCAGCTCATTAGAGGAGCAGTAGCAGCTCTCTTCATGCAGGAGTCATATCCTTTTACTAGGTCTCCCAGGAGGATGAAATCCTTCGAGACAGGGAAGCTCCCTGTATTACGATGATGATTTTGATTTTTGAAATCATGTGTTCCTGTGCTTTTTGATAACTTAAATGGGTTTGAAGTGGGTCTGTTCACTCAGATTGCTTCTGAAAAATGAGTCCTAATCGTACCTTGTCCCCCTTGGCAGGGGAATAAGAACATGAATTTTCACTCCTTTCAAGAGTGGAGTTTGAGGCTGGTTTTGTAGTGCGGCCTCTGGGCTCAACCTCTCCCTGCACTTGGGCTCTCTCTGTAGATGTTCAGTCTTGGCTTTAAAGATGTTCTTTACTAGGCTGAAAGCCGGAGTCGCTTCAGATTTGTGTGGGCAGGAGGCTGATCATATCAGGCCTGTTCTGCTTCCTTCCCCCTCGGCCCTCCCTCCCATCCTGCCTCCCCTCTGGGGCCGGCTGACCCAAGGCCTTCCAGCAGCAGCTCCTCCTTGTTTTCCCAGACTGGCGTGTTTGTAATTAAATGTCTGAGGCAGAACTTTGTGTTGCTCTGCTTTGCCATTGCTCCAGTATTGTCCTCCTCCTGTCCCTCACCGGGGTGGCATTTTCTCCAGTCAACAGCATGAAAATCCATTTTCCCAGTTTCTGGTGGTAGCTGTCACCTGGTGGCTCAAAACTGCCCTTGAAATTGATCTCTGGTTTGTGTTTTGTCACGTAATTTTAACACTTTGATCTCTGCTATGCAGAACATTTCAGATCCTGGAATATAACCTGACCTAAGAAATGGTTCCCTCACTGGTGTAGGAATATCTGGGGCTCTTTTCCATTGTTCAACACCTGATCTTGGCATCTGTGTGTGGCCATGGGCATGTGTCAATCTTTATTTTGGCCGACAGATCCTCAGATTTGCCTTCCAGCAAGTGCATGGCTTCTGCAAGCTTTTTATTCCTGTTCAGTGTTCATCAACAGACATAAAATTCAATTATCTTGCCTGTAGACAATGGAAATGTCCCTTTTGTCCCTCGTGATTGGAAAAAGAGCCTTTTACGGGGTATTGGAGTGAAGAAAGAAAACCCCACACAATGTTATTTTTGTTTTGTTTTTTTCCATTTGAACATTTTGAGGTTTTTATGTCTCTAAGAATGAATGATTGAAAAAGGTATTTTTCCTGCAGTTTGTTTTCTTCCTCTGAAAATAGTTCGGAAGAGTTGGGAAAGCAGCGATGTAGGCCTTGGAAAAAACCTAATTCTTGTGTTAGGTGACCATTTCTTTTCTGTCAAGGTATTGTGAATAAATGGGAAGCCATTCCATTCAACTTCACTAAGATAGTTGAATTAATTTAGTTATAGGGAGGGGAACTGACAAATGTTGCCTGCAGAAATTCACTGTAGCCGAAGAGGCTTCTGAAGAGCTGACAGGAAGGGCAGGAAAAAAAAAACCAGTGAATTTAGCAGAAAATTCTTAAAATACTTGAAAATGAAATGATTGCTCCTGGACTTGGAAGCAGATGAGGAAGTGAGGAATTGGTTTCTGTTTGAATGATGGGCAAGGAACTGAGAAAGTGATTTTAGGTAGCTGATACATTCACCTGAACTGTGGAATAATCACAAAATAGCCATGTGAAGTACCTTTAGACAGGAAGGTCACACCACTCTTTGGTATTCCAGCAGGCGCGTCAGTGCCGTCTTTCCTGTCCCTCACGTTGGCCGTAGCAGTGTTGGAACTGAAGGAGAATCTCAATTACCTGCAGTGTTCTCATATTGCTGAAACCTGCCTTGAAGGGCTGATGGTAAAAAATAAAATATAAATTGCTTTTCTTGCCTGGTTTTAAAAAAATCATGTAAGACTGGAAATATTCCACTGTACATGGAATAAAGTGTATGTACTTGAACACAGTCCTCAGGATGCTGGGTAAAATCATATAATATTGCAAAAGAAATGAGGGTCAGGTGGCAGCACGTGGCTGTAACAGCCTTAGGAGAGATGGCTGAAATGAATATTAACATAGTGCACAGAGGAAAATACAGGTGTGGTTGTTGCTGTGATGAGGCCGTTTGTGAGTCAGCTGGGAAATGGACTTTTACAGCTTTGAGCAAATGGTCATATTTTGTCGTAGAGATTGCCTGGGAAAGCAGGCAAGCAGTCATTGTACCTCTCAGATCAATTGCTTCCAGTGATAGCAATCATTGCTGCTGTGGAGTTCCTGATGCCTACACTGGAAAATATAAAATAGAGGAACTTTTGCCTTGGCAGGTGTACTTCCAATTTGAAGGAAATTGATGCTTGGGTTGAAGCAGTTCCTTACTAAGAGGCTTTTCTGTCTGTATCAAATACTGGAAACAGAGATTTCCTGCAATGGATTTGCTGGTTAAGAGCACAGTTTGATGTTGCTGTGCCTGTAGTACCTGCAGTATTTGTAGATATGCAGATCTATGGTGGTGCTGGGTTAATGGTTGGACTCAGTCTTGGAAGTCTTTTCCAACCTTAATCATTCAAAAAGTATCTCATGTAAAGCTTGGAAAGGGCTGTGCATTTTCACCTTTTCCAGAGAAGTATGAAATATATTCTTGTGCTTTTCCAAATTAAATATTTGTCAGTTTTATTTCGCTGCAGTTGGAGCATTTCAGAAAGGTCAAGGCATAAGATTTACATTCCAAATAGTGGCTTGGTTGATATGTTTTCCTGTCTTAATCAATAATTGTATTATTAGCAACCATAAACTACTCACTAGTTATTGAAGCATAAAAGAAAGGTGTTACAAAAGCCTGATACCATTTGTCAGGTGAGTAAGGTCATAATTCCCTAGTATGATAATACAGCTTCCCAATATCTTACTTATTAGGTGTTTGTTGAAATGTTTGAGCCAAGACATGTCCTGCCCTAGTGGATTTATACAGCTTGAAGCTGCCATGCTCTGGCTGAAAACAGTCCAGAAAAAACCCAAAATGCAGCTGAAGCTTTTGGGTAGATTTCTCCTGATGATCATAATGCCATTGGCAGTGTTAATAATTTGTGTTCAAAGCCTGTGTAAGGCTGGTGGTTGTCCCTGAAATGCAGTGTGTGAGCAGAGGAGTCTTATCAAGATTTGGTCAAATAAAGCTGTCATGGGAGTAATGTGGGACCAAGGGCTGGTTTCTTTAGCCAATAAAATGGTATTTTCTTCCTATGAGATGTTAGGGTGTGTTTTCTGTTGCCTTGACCTATCATTTTTATGTTTAATGCTGCAGCCTCACTTAGGAATCCTTTAATATCCAAAGTCATCATCTTTTTAACAAATGATATCAGGCTTTTTGACACGTTTCTTTTCTGTTTTAAATTAATCTGCAAATAATTTCCATTTTTAAGGAACTTTGCAATGGGATCCTGGCTAGTGGAAGGGTGGGAGTTGAGCACAGATTGTGTGATTAGCCATAAACTTTGCTTTGTGCTGTTTGTGTTTTGCCCTCTTCACCCACAGTGGCTTGGGGAAGGGCTTTTCTGTCCTGCTGGGTTGCAGAAGAGCTTAAAGGTATCTTAGACAGGACATGATGGGGCCACAGGGGGATTTAGGATTGGTTTAGAGGGCATCCCATCGTTAGCAGGATCTGGATTTAATATGAAAACCCCTAAATGAATATCTAATCCTCTTCTTACTGGGGATAGATGTTTTATCGTCATTTTGAAGCACGGCTTTCCACTGTTGCAAGTAACTGAAAATCTATTTGCATCTGCAGCTGGATGCTTGCCAGGCGAGATACATGGATATACATTTCATTTTGGCAATTGGAAAACGCTGAGCTGGAGCCAGAGGAAACTTTGTGGTGTTTGTGAGTGAGCAATGTGTGCTGTGATAATGGGTTGTTACTGTGGGTTTACCTAAGTGGGGTTTCTATTTTATTTCTCATACTGAGGGAAACAAGATCTGCCAAGTACAAGAGGTTAAATTCAGCGTAAACTAAAATTCTCCTGGATACAAGAATGGTATGTGGGAGCCCGTGCTAAGCCTGTCCTTAGCCTCGCCTCAGCCTTAGGTTGTTTATTCCTGATGATTCCCATGGCTTTAAGAAGTGAAAGGCACAATTTTGTTCCTGCCAGAGGGCAGGGTTAGATGGGATATTGGGAAGAAAGCGTTCCCGGTGAGGGTGGGGAGGCCCTGGCACAGGGTGCCCAGAGAAGCCGTGGCTGCCCCTGGATCCCTGGAAGTGTCCCAGGCTGGGTTGGATGTTGGGGCTTGGAGCAGCCTGGGATAGTGGAAGGTGTCCCTGCCCATGGCAAGGGTGGAATGGGATGGGCTTTTTAGGGTCCCTCCCAACCGAAACCATCTGTGATACGATTCCTTTTCTGAAGGAATACTGGAGGAGGCAGAGTGAGCTGATCCTTCCTTTCTCCTCATTACCAGTGAGGCCACATCTGGACTCCTACTATTAATTACGGGCTGCTTTGTCTAAGATATTGATTTACTGGACCAAATCTAGTGCAGGACCAACAGATGATGAAGGGACTGCTGGAGCATCTTTCAAGTGAAGAGAGGCTGAGAGAGCTGGGCTGCTCATCCTGGACTACAGAAGGCTTAGCAAGCTTATCCACTGGTGTTTCACTTACCTGTGAATCCACTTACCTGTGGAATGTTCTGCTGCTCAGAATCAAGTGTGAGTGCTCTGTTTATAATATAAGCTGAAACAACTCAGTATCTTAGATTTTAGAGAATTAAAAGTTCATCCTGAAGCTTGTAACAAGAATCATGTTGTTGACAGGATGTGTGTGCTTGGTATGATGCTCACCTAGGTGCTTTAGAATGTTACGAATGCTCCACGTGCTTTTCAGTGTTCAGTGGTGAAGCCCTCAGAGTTGGTATTTCTGCTCCGTACGTGGTTAAATTGGAGGCTGATTCATAGTTTTTCCCAGTTGGATAAACATGGTGGGAAATTCCGTGGGCTGGAGCAGATTGAAAAGACAGACTTCCTGGGTATCTCCTCTTGAGAAAAATTTCCTTCTGACTGAACATCTGGTCCGTGTCTCAAGATTAACCGTTAGCTTTAGATTTGCTGAACAGTTAAATCATGAATGCATGCAAAACTGCATGTATTTTTTTCCCTTTCCATTGTGAGTTTTTTTGCTTAAAGCAGTAAAAGAGCAAGATTATAATTTGCTGTAAAGTAGGAATATACATACTCAATAACATTTGGAGCCCAAACTGTATGTATTGGAAAAGACAGGAGCTCTTGAAATGAGTAATGAACACTTCATTAGGTGCTTTTAAGCACCTGCATAAAACCCTTCATGAATTAAGCTTTTTATATGCATGAATCAGCATTTTCAATACATAAAAACATGAGTTGTGAGCAGCACCTTTTACTCTGTCAGTGGCTCACTGAGGCCTGTGTGAAGAACAAACTCTTTGCGTTAAACAGAAATTTTAAGTTTTTAGGAGTAACTCTGAGTTTCTCCCAGAAGTTGCTTTTGAATCTTACTCTGATTGGACTAAAGTGCTAGAAAATCCTGTTTTTGTCTGGTTTCTTTAAATGAAAATGCCTTGTGGCAGACTTGCAAAATAATGGTGTACAGGGGGAATGACCTGGAAGTGCTGGTGGTTGTATGAAGATGATTTTTATTCCATAATTATGATTGAACTGTGATTCACAATTTGTGTTTTACTTGGAAAGTACTTGAAATTTCAGCTGTTTAAGGAAAGTTGTCATGGAACTTGTTGCAGAGATACAAACTTGGCAGTCCCTGAAGTGGGAGTTCTGGTGATCCATACATTAGGCTTACTAATTTTGCTAATGGATGAGTTACGCCTTGGAATTTCATCTTGTGTGATACAACTGAAACTGCTTTTTATGGAAGGATGAATCTTTTACATGGTCCTATTACCTGGTGTTTAAACAAGCCTGTGCATCATGTGGGAGTGCTCAAATGTTTTTGCAGAAAATGGTGCAGCTGAGTAATTAGGCTTTTTTATAGGTAAATAAAAAGGAGGGATTAGAAGAGGGAGGCTGCTTTGAAGCATGAAGGGATAGATACCTGTGTTCCATGTTAAATCAAACCCAGGCCTTGGTGTCCCTGCTCCAGAGCTGCTGGTTTAACACTTGTAGATGGAAATGGAGAGAGATCAGTACCTGAAGTGATAGGAAGAGAGAAGTATTGGAAACTGGAAAGGTTTTTGTGGTAAAGTGTTTCCTACAGCCAAAGCACTCAGCGCTTTTTCCAAAGGTAAGGACACACAAGTTCTCCCTTCCTCACCCTTCTCTCACTGGGAGGTACTGGGAACTCAACCCAGGAGCCTTTCACATGGGGAGCACATGAGGGAGTGACCTCTGCTTCCCCACAGTAATAGCTGATGTTTGATGTAAAGCCCCTTTAGTTCTGCTACCCAGCAGTTGTTTGTTTTTGCTTTTAAAATATTTAAAGAAGACGGTTCAGTGTCTTTAAAGAATGTTATTTTGGACATGGTTCTTCTCTTCTGTAAGTGATACTCCAGTATAAAATATGATTAAGTCTTATTAATATGTGATTACTTGTATCAGGAGGCATTGTTGCAATATCACTATGGCTTTAATGAGGTTTTTTTTTCATGTAACATTAATATGTTATGATTAGGGGGGTTTTTTTGTTTTCTTAGGCTTGAACTTCTATCATATATCTGTGCTTGTTACGAGGGGGAAAATCCCTCCAGTTGCTTTATTCTCCCACTTTGTTATACCACAGAGAATGTTATGAGAGGATAGATATGAGTTTGCTTTCCTTATAGAAATACTCCATTTTTTGAGGTGTTTTCATTTGATATGAAACTTAATATAGCAAAATCATATTTGAGCAGTTTTAAAACATTTACCTGTACAGGAAAATGCAGGCTGGGGAGATCACAGGAGGTCATCTAGTCTAGGCTCCTGCACGAAGCAAGGTCAGGCCAAAATCTGTGTAAAACCTGTCTGGTTTGTGACCTACAGCTGGAAAAAAAACCAAAAACCCAAACGCATTACTCTTGTTTGACACAACTTTCTGGAAGTATTTTCCATTCTCTAGCTCTCCTCTGCTCTCCCTCCAGCCCAGGTGTTTTGTAAGTCTGTTTCAGGTAGGTTTTCTGTCATGCGTAAACAAGGATATCCATGAAAACTGAGGTTGCAGGAGGGATGAAACCCACATTAGTCCAGCTGGCCCAGGGAGGAAGTTACTGGCAACTGAGCTGCAGGCTTGACACTAAAGGATTGCTAAGGTAACTGTGTCTATTTCCCTGACTCCTTTGAATGTGATCCTGATCTCCTGTGGGAGTAGCTGGAGGCAAGCAAAGGAGGATTGCTGGTGGCTGCCCAACCTTTTCTGCTACAGCGACCAGGTGCTGCTGCCCAGTTGCTCCAGGAAAAGCTGTGTCTGCCTGCTGATGGTGAAGGGTGACAGGTACAGGGTGACAGCAGAGCCTCAACGCTCCACCTGTGGCTCTAACCCTGCACACCTAACCCAACACACTTAATGCTGTGGCTTCAAAATCTGTTTAGGTTGTTTGCAACTGAGACCTGCCAAATTCAGTAAAATATTGTGTGGAAGCCTCAGCCTGATTTCCCAATATTCCCTAATACTGGCTGGCTGAAGGGCCAGAGATTTGTTACTGTCTGATTTCCAAGGGCTGGTCTTTGCCCACCTGATATTTTGGCCTCTACCTGACAGAATAGTCCCTGCATCTGTTGCTGAGCAGAAAATCTGCCTTGCAGCACAGAATTGCTTTTGTTCCGCTGGTCTTGTGGCAGGGAATTACCTGGCCCTAGTTATTGTAGACCCTGCACTCCACATCCCTGCCACCTCACCTGCTCCAGGTGTGCCTTCAGTATCATCTCCATTCTGTTTTCAACCAAATCTGTGGTGAAGGTGGCAGATACACTGTGTGCTTTGGCTAATCTCAGCAGTAGTTTATTGAATCCTGATTAATCAGTCCCAGGTTTTGTGTCCTTTTGTCCTTTGGGGCCCTTTAGAGGTTCAGGTGGTCTCCAGTCAGAGGAACTGCAGTCACCAACCTGGTCGTAAAATCCAAATTTTAGATAAACCAGTTCCTCTTGGCATTCTCACCCTCTCATCATCACGTAATGATTTTCTTTGATATTAATTGCAAAGACAGGTTTACTTCACTTTCTTGACATTGAGCGCATTGTGCCTGGTGAAGAAATACCAGGGAAAGTATAAGGTGGGTAAAGACTTTTGCACTGAAGTGCTTCTTACTAAGGTGAAGTTGGCAGCTATCTGTATCCTCCCTCCTTCCTTTTGGACAGAAGGACATAATTCAGTTAGGTTTCTTATTACTGCATAAAACCTGAATTGTTTTCACTTGTAAAAATCCCAGCTACAGTTGGAACTCTTCACCTGGCAGTTTTCTCCTTGAGGTGCTTGTTTGATGGGACAGCAATCGCAGTCTTTCCTGAGAATATTCCTCATGCTATGAGCTTCCCAATTTCAGTGAGCAAGGAAAGGGACAGGTCAGAATTGTTTATGCTAGTTGTTCAGCAAGCTGTATGTTCTGGAATTCAGTATTTCTTCAGAAGATCTACTTCAGATTCTACTTTAATAATAATTCCCCCAGTTCACTGAATTTCAAATCACTTCACAGCTTGAATCAAGATGAGTTTTTCCCAGGTAAAGCATGGTTTTAAATACACCTCTGATAACCTTTGTTATGACATTTGGGTGTTAATTAAACATTATTTAAGAATGTTCTCATTGTACAATTCATACCTTCACAAGTTAATTGAAATACCAAACACCTTAAAAGTGCCCAAATGTAAGAAACTGATAAATCTTCAAATGAATTTACTCAATTAATCTATTTTTTTTTCAGTGAAGTAAGGTATAATTCTGGGAACTTGAGCTGTGTAATAAAAAATGGGAATCGTGGTGCAAGCAATTTTGTGTGATTTAACATTTCTACAAAATTGTTGTTAGAATCAAGAGGGTGTAAATCATCCAATTAAGAATTTCCTTTTACAGTCAATACCTGTCAGTATTTAGTTTCACATATGCCAAGAACAAACTCTTTGACTTGGACATAAAAGCCATAATAAAAGTTGAAGGAGCATACTTGAAAATCTTTTCCTGATAAGAAAGGAAGGGAAAATAAAGACATTCATTGTTTTTCAAGGTGGACAAGACTTGAATTTCTGAATTAATTTTTGACATAGCGCATTCTCTCTGCTCAGGAAGGCAAATACATTATCTGCTCAACTTTAATCTGTTATAACTAATTTTAAATTTTAATTTTAAAGCAGCCTTTTAATCTTCAGCTTCAAAACGTGTGTTCTCTTTATTTTCTTGTGTTTGCCAGAATCCTCAGGACTTTTGTTCACAAAGCTTATACCACACTGAGGTCATTAATTTGAGAGACTTTAAGACAAAACTTAATTTTGCTAAGTAATCCAGGCCATTAGCAAATGCTGTGGCTTCAAGCTGAAAGAACAGTTCAAATTAAGAGCAGCAGAGGGCTTACGTTTTCTGTAATTATTTGCTTTTATAAGAAATTCACTCAAGCCCCCCCTGTCTGGGGTATAATTGGAAGGATGCACAGCATCATCCTCGTGCAACAATTTGTATGAGCCAGGCTTCAATACACATTGGGGGCAGTGTTTTGGGGTGCCAGAAATGGATAATAGTGGTCATTACATGATTTTCTGTTTATAGTGGAATTATGAAGGTTGTATCTTCTTTGTATCTTCTAGATGCTGGGTTGAGGAGGGAAAAGAGGAGGTGCTTGAGGGTATTTTTCTGTTTTATATACACTGTACCCTCAGGGTTAGTTGTTCATTTTTCATTATTTTTTTCATGATTTTTCATTTTGTATTTCCTGTGAAGGTGCAGAGTTTTTGAATGAAGTGGCCCCTTTTCTGGGAACATTTCAGTAACTAAAGGCATATGGTAGCAGATATTAAAGAAATTAAAAACTTCAGATACTGTCAAATGGAATACCCCAGAGGTAAATTCCATGAGGTGATAATACATTATGGTCAACACAGTTGAGAGAAAAATAAGGAAAAAAGCCCAGCAAAAATTGGTTATTTCAGCTTAGTAATGGGGGAATATAGAATTTGCAAGAACAACCTCAGTTCACAGCATCCTCCTCTGTGCTGCAAGATCTGAACTGTTCAATCATGAAGGCCACCAGAAGGTTCTTTATGGGAAATAAGTAAGAATCCACATGATTTGCCCAGAAAAGGAGCTGAACAGGCAGTTGCATTCCGTTTGTTGATGCAAGGAGGAACAGACTTGCTACAGATATTTACTTCAGAGTGGCACAGCATTATGAAAATGCAGGAAAACCATAAACAAACCAATCTGTTGTATCAGGACATGTGAAACTTGATATAAAAATCCCTGAATGATTTGGGTTGGAAGGGACCTTAAAGCTCATCCAGTTCCACCCCCTGCCATGGGCAGGGACAACTTGCACTATCCCAGGTTGCTCCAAGCCCTGAAATTTCCTCATCATGGCTGTAGGAGAGCCCTGTGCAACTCTGGAACGGTCAAATTGTTCATCACTGTCAGCTGACTAAGAGAAACCTCCATGGTGTTCAAGTATTTAAAGCAAAATAGGCTGAAGTTGCCCTTTAAAACAGCCAATGTCCTTTGTGTGTTGTCAGCCAATGTGTCAGTACAAAGAATCCAGGATGAAATCAGTCACAAAATGAGTAGGCTTTGCTATTTGGAAAGAAGTGATCTTTAGCTACAACTTTTTTTTTTCTTCCCCTCTTCATTTGGTGTGGAATAAATGCAATACCTAGAGAACAGTCATGTTATGTCAGGTGTTAATAACAAAAAAAAGCTCCTGGCTTCCTAGGGAAATTATTCTAATACAGTTCTTTTCTCTGGGATTTCTTTTTTATTTTCTTTTTCTTTTTATCTTTTTCAAGTCATTTTGATCATGTGCCTGAGTTTTGAAAGATGAAGTTGTTCAACATGGCTGAGAAGTATTTCGAAAGAGCCCTTTGATTGCTGGCCTGCTTGCAGCATGTGAAATTTTTGACAGCAATCTCAATTGATTCTTCCATGTTCAATAATGTGTTCATTCCAATGGTATTTCCTGAGCAGCTGGGCTTGCTTAGCTTTGGAGCTAAAACAGCAAAAGCAAGGAAGTGAATTTTCCAGTCCACTCCCCCTCACCCCCTCCCCCCACTTTTTTTCTGGCATGTTAGAAAATTATGCTAATTTTTTTTATCCTGGTAATGAAATGGTACGGAAACCATTGGAATAATGGGGCGAGAGCAGGAGCAGAAGTGGAGGACGGGGAGGAAATGGCACATTTTATAGTCCTGTGCATGGTGAAAGGGCTGGCTTCAGGAATTAGCTTCTCCTTTCAGAGCCAGCCTAATCAAAATTCATATAGAGCTGTATTTCCTGCTGGTCTCTGAGTTAATGAGTGCTTCTGTTTCAGGCACATCTTCTGAAGTGGTAAAGGATGAGCTTTCTGCATTAAAACTAATGGTAGGTCTTCAGATAACAGACAGATTGTCCATTGAAATGCTGCTTAACAGGAATAGGACGTAAAAAGTGGGATGTGAGATGGCGAAGGGAGAATCTGTGTGCTGTCTTAGTGCATTGAGACAAATGTATGTATTTTAAAAGTTGCTGTTAAGAAATGTCTTTCATCAATGGAAAATGCTGTTCTTCAGATTTTAATCTTTTGTTTAAGCAGTATCTTTGTCTATTGATTAGAGACAGGCTGAACATACAGAAATTTGGAATATAGAAGGAATTGTTCCCTGTGAGGGTGGGGAGGCCCTGGCACAGGGAGCCCAGAGAAGCTGTGGCTGCCCCTGGATCTCTGGAAGTGTCCAAGGCCAGGTTGGATGGAGCTTAGAGCAGCCTGGGATAGAGGAAGGTGTCCCTGCCATGGCAGGGGTGGAATCAGATGAACTTTTAGCTCCCTTCCAACCAAAACAACTCTATGATTTTATGATTCTCAATCTGTTGGAAGCACTGCAGTGCTGGTGTTTAACAGCATTTCCCAGCTGATCCGAACTGGTGTTTTGGATCTCTGCCTCCTGCCACTGTTCAACATTCCTGCAAATCTGGAGGGAAACAGCCGAGCCCCTTCAGCTTCCCTGACTGTTCTCTCATTGCACCTTGTTAGTTTGCTTGTACATCCTTACAACTGTAATCCTTCACTGGGTGGGTTTCTTAAGGATAATTTCTGGTCTGAATGGAGACTCCCCTTCTTTTCCCTTCTTCCACATGCATGGTGGTGCTTCCATTCCCAAGGTGGGTGTTCAGGTGTAGCTGCTGTGTTAGGACAGACTTGAGCAAGCTGTGTAGGAACTGAACCTGTTTAGGTTTGCTGCTTTGCATGGTTCGTTTTACCACCCTGTTTATGTCCTTCAGTGCTCCTTGGGTCAGTACGAGGTTTGCAGAAAGGTTTGCCTACCCCACTCTCTTTGTGTTTGTTAAAACCTTTTTGGCTTCTTAGCTCGAGGATGGCTTGAAAACACGGCTACTCAAGCTGATTTCACATCACATTTTCTTTACTACTGTCCTTTGTGTTTAAAGACAGAAGCTTTTTAAAAAGTTTGGGCGATTGTTAAAAACCTTTACAGATGCCATGGTTTGTTCAGTCACAGAAAGGCTTTGAGCAGACTTTTAATGCAAGGCTTGCATAACGTGGGGGTGGCTTATTGAGTGCAGCACCTGGAGGGTCAGAGCTGGGAGCAGTTTCCATCTGCTTTGTCCTCAGTCAGAAGGCATGCTTGTGTAATCCTATACAAAGCCTGGCATGCAGATGACCTTGATGTATACCCTCAAAATACCCTATATACATGGGTGATGCAGCTGGATGGACAGAGAGAAGCAATGCTGTAGAACTACAGAGGGGCTTGGGTTGGAAGGGACCTTAAAAGCCACAGGCAGGGACACCTTCCGCTATCCCAGGCTGCTCCAAGCCCCGTCCAGCCTGGCCTTGGACACTTCCAGGGATCCAGGGGCAGCCACAGCTTTTCTGGGTACCCTGTGCCAGGGCCTCCCCACTCTCACAGGGAGCAATTCCTTCCCAATATCTCATCTAACCCCGACCTCCTTTTTTTTAAAGCCATTCCCCCTTGTCCTGCCCACTACAAGCCCTTGTAAAATGTCCCTCTCCAGCCTTTTTTTGTAAGCCCCCTTTAGGTGCTGGAAGGCTTTCATAAGCCTGTGGGAAAAGCAACATTCCATTTCTGAAGTTGTAAAAGGGAGTGTAAAGTTGTAACTGCACCTCAAGCCTCTGTCCCCTGAGGTAGGTTCCGTTTGAGCCTGTGGAATGGCTGTGTCCAGAATGGAACGCCAGAGCTGAGGGTCCTGTCATCTACATGTAAATGAGCCCAGACTATCCTCCCCATGCCATTCCTGTTCCTTGCTTCATTTTCTTGCCTACAGTTAAAAAAATCCAGAGTCAAATCTGTGATGCGTGTTGTGACACTTGAGTTTGCGGAGAAATGCAGAGTAGTGGCAGCAATTTAATCAGGTTCCCAGAAGAGTAATGCTGCTCAGTTAATAGATGCCTGTGGCAGGAACAGGTGTCATGGCACATCCTCTCTCTTTCTTACACTGATGGATTCACAAGTCTGTGATTTTAGAGCAGCCCTTTTCCATAAACACACAACCCTCTGCATTCATGGCCCTTCAGAGCCTGCCTAGGCTTTGTGCAGATCACACTGTGACTGTGAGTGCTCACCTAGATCCTTGTTAATGACAAGTTCACATGCTTCCAATATTTGGGAGCTGAAAGTTTAGCAAAAGTTCTTTCTTGAGTTCTCTTTGCCTCGCTGCAGGGCAGTCTCTTTGAGTGTTCAGGTGATTTGAGGTGAAAAACAGCCTGCCTAAAAGTGAGGAACACTGGATACCTGGCAAGCATCTGGAAACCTTCCTGCTTGTGATGTACTGAAACACCACAAGTAATAAGCAAAAGGTACAGTCCTGAGTTAAAATTGATGCTGCCTGTCAGAATATTTTACTGTGCCAGAGAGGGGATTAAAGGAAATGCATGATAGCCTGAGTTAAAAAGCATTTAGCTTCCCAAAGAAAAGACATAATATCCAAAAGGAGGTAATGATTTCTTGAAATTTGCACTGTTTCTTATTGAGACAAACATGGCTTTATATTAATGCATTATCTATTAATAAATACCTGTATTTAAAGTGAGATTCTGAAGTGGCATTGTGTACAAACTCAGATTGTTAACAGCTCCCTCAGGGAATGCTGGGTGTGTAGGAAGGTGAGTTTTCTTGTAGTTTATTCTTGGAAGCTTTGCCTGCCAGCAGCTAAGAGGGCAGGCAGGTGACAGGAGCAGCCTTTTGGAGTTGATGCTTTTCTGAGCATCCCTCAGATGGCCGAGGTGCCCTGCTGCTGTTTGTTGGTGTCTGGGGTGTTCTGTCTCAGGAGATAAAAAGAACAGCAAGCAGGACTCCTAGGTTACACTGGCAGCCTGCTTAGAAGCAAGTTAAAGTCACAGAATTCACATTTCTACAGTGATCCTGGTGAATAAATGCAATATGTGAACAGATCTGTGTTGGCAGCTTGGATTGAAGTGGAAGCAGAGTCTTGGGGTCACGTAGTGAGTTGTCTGTAGGAATAGCTTTAGCATTGGCTGTTCCATCCCCAGGACCCTGGGGGAATGGCAGAATGATAAACCAAGTTTGTAGAAGTACAAACCAAGTTTTATATCTATAATTCAACAGTGTAGCTCTCAGGACAATAAGCTTTAGTTTCTTAGCTTGAAGTATTAATGTGTGGTTTCTATGATCCATTTTATTTTTCCTATGTTTTATTTTATTATTGCCTGTTCTGCTGCTTCAACTAATTTCTATAGCAGCAGCAGGATACAACTCCTCTGATGATGGGATGTAAAAAAACCTTTGCTTAAAATGGGAAGATGAATCTCACACTTAATTCAGTGGATGCCTCTTTGTTTAGTGAGAAGATAACTGAGGGCCACCCTGGTTTATTCAGTAGAAATCCAGCTGCACTCAGGTGTGTTGGATGGGCACAATATATTAATTTTAACAGCTCCATCAGCTTGGGGGCAGAAATCAAAAGGATGACTTTAGTCATGCAGAAGAATTCAAGAGGTTTTGTGTTCTTTCTCTTTAAAAAAGGGGTTTTGTTCTGTTCTTTTAAGTAAATTGCAGGTGTCAAGCCTGCTACTCCTGGACATCAGAGATTTTATGGAATTTGGAATTTGCTTGAAGGTAATTTTAAAAAAATAATACTGCTAGCATGTGTCATGATTTTTAAAAAAATCATAACTGATCAAACTTAATTTTTTTCCGTTTCACATA
Source organism: Daphoenositta chrysoptera (assembly GCA_013397915.1). NCBI lineage: Eukaryota > Metazoa > Chordata > Aves > Passeriformes > Daphoenositta > Daphoenositta chrysoptera. The sequence goes on from VZRO01000515.1 coordinate 197,512, forward strand.
AAGATGAGTGATCCCTTCCCTCATCTTTAATGAATGGATATGAGTCAAAGGTATTTCATTATTCTATTTATAAAATAAAGTAGTCTTATGAAGCAAGAGCCTTTTAGGCTATGAAGTACATAACAGGTATAATTGATGTGAAAGGAAGTACCATAACCCATGCTTAAAAATGAAAAGTATTGTGACTTTTATTATTCCATATGGTAGAATATCCCTGGCAATAAGACATGGCCTTCCTGGACAAGCAATGCCAGCCTTTGGGAGCTTGAAAGCACCTGGAATGTTTGTGAGGCTGCACTGTTGGTTGGTAGGATTTGTGTTCAGGTGCTGAGCCCTTTGCCTAAGGACAGCTGGGGCTTCCCAGGATGTGCTGCTGGAACACCCTTGCCTCTATATTGCCTCTTCTTGAAGTGGATTAGCAGGAGAAGCAGCTTCCTGGTATCCCGTGGCCCTCCTTGGAGGTATCCCAAATGGATGGAAGGCACAGAGAAGCTGTGGCTGCCCCTGGATCCCTGGGATTGTCCAAGGCCAGGCTGGATAGGGCTTGGAGCTCCCTTGGACAGTGGGAGGTGTCCCTGCCCATGACAAGGGTGGGACTGGATGGGATTTAAGGTCCCTTCCAACCCAAACCATCCTGTGATGATATTTCAGTGTTGGGGGCTTTGAATGGCTTTGCTGCACCCTCATTTTCCCCTGAATACAGACGTGCAAACTTCCTGCCTCTCTCCTGGTGAGAGAAAGACAAATGATTGAGCTGCATTTTTACTGTGCATCCCATTGCCCTTACTCCCTTTCCTGATCAGCATCCAGTGTTTTTAGGGCAGGAATGTGGTTTCCTTGTGCTGACAGTAAGATCATTATTGATGCCAAACGCTGACTTCTTGCTGGTAGCCCCTATTCCCTGCTTTGTTGTGAGATGTCTCTGTTCATCATCTGAGTAAAGAATTGCCTACAGTGAATTCAGGCCTGTTTAATGGACAAGTGCAGAGTGACAGGAGAACACAGATCAGTGCCTTAATGCAAACCCTGTGGCTCGAGAGAGCCCTTGAGTTTGAGCTCTGTGTTGCTGGTCCCCTGCAGCACAATGTTGTTCTGGTCCAGATGCCTTCTCTTGTTTGCTGGTTGAACACTGATCTGTGATGACAAACAGCGGATGGACCGTGGCTTCTCCAGGAGACAAAAGTGAAATCACGTCCGAATTACTCCAAGAATTGCTCAGGTGACCTAAATTTGCCTTCCATGATCGATTTGTCAAAGGAACCACTACTTGGACTGATACTGTGTGTCTAGAGTTTAACCTGCAGTCTGCAAAAATGGTAACATTTAGGTCTGCTTTTCTCACCAAAAAAAAAAAAACAAAACAACCAAAAACAAACCAGAGACAATGAGGGCAGTCAAGTGTCCAATAAAATTCAAAACATGGGCATGTAAACAAGCAGCATCACAGGAATTGTGTACCTGAAAAGTTTTGGCAAACCTCTCCAGTCTGTCTCAGCATGGAAATGTTAATTCTGAGATGCTGCTGATGTATAGGAGGCATTTCATTGAATCCTAGAATTGGGAAATACCTATGAGATCATCAAGTCCAACTGTTCTTTCTCTGTGTTTGGGCTGCTGCATTTGAGGGGTGACTGTGTTGGATCTGCTGGCAGAATGTGAAACACTGTAAGGAATGAGTAATAAGGAATTTAAGAATTATTCAAAAGTCTTTTTCCAAAGAGTTCTTGGGAAGAGAGAAAATGGAACGCCTATTTTGCATCTCTTGGAATGACACAAGAAGCGTTTGCTTTATTAAGTCAGTACCAGTAGTGTTTGCTGCTCACAGCGACCTTGCTTTGCAGCTGTTGGAGAGCAGGAAGCTTCTCCTGCCAGCAGGGCCATCTCTGCAGTTGTTGATGGTGAGCAGTGAGTGCTGTGTCCTGGGGATGTGTCAGCAGCGATGTGAAACTCAGCTCCAAAACATCATCCAGCAGGGGCATCACCGACTGTTGTGTTCAGAGAGCTCCCTCTGCACTTACTCTGATCACATGAGTTTTGCTTGCAGCTTTTTTAAGATGTGTTTGAGACACCTGTGTTTCACTGGTTAAAATAAGTTACTGAGTTCATTGCTGAGATTTGTGAAACTCTAAGTTTTGATAGAGAGCTTCACCTACGTGGGAAATGGCAAATGTGACCTTTTACTGGGTACATGGGATGGGGGATTGCCATGGTTCTACTTTCCAGTGTGACAGCATTGGAGGGACAGCAAGACTTTCTCAAGCAAAATCCTCTGGGGATGTTTCGTGTGCTTGGCAGGAGGTCACAGAGCAACTTGCAGGGTTGGAATGAGGTGGGATGAAGGGGGGGTGTAACCCCCTGTGCCCCCAGCCCCCGGAGCGGGCCCGGTACCTTTCAGAGCCCGGTGTTTATGGTGCCTGAGCGTCCTGCTCTGCTTCCAAGTGCCTGTGGAATGAAAGGTGAGCGGGAGCCGCTGCCGAGGGCCCTTCAGGACACACGGCGTAGGCTGGGAGCCAAATGACTTGTTTGGGTTGGCTGCCGTGGCTTCTGGCTGCTCTTGTCCCAGGGCCTGAGGGACTTCTGTTGTGGGAGCGGATCTGTGCTAATTGCGGGCCGGGAGGAGCGGCAGGAGCTGGGCTGCGCTCGCCGCTTGGCTCGCAGCCCGGCCGGGGTGGGCACAGGCAGCCGAGCGATGCTGCCCGGAGCGCAGGGCAGCATCCCCGCAGTTTAGGTATTGCCTCCGCGGGCATTTTGGAGCTCTTCCGGAATATTAAACATGGCATCCCTTGCGCTGTGATTAGGTCCCTGCTCTGAGATAACCCGGTGTTACATGAGCAATTAAGGCAGATTTCTGTAGTTCCTCTAGCTGGGGTTGAAGGGGAATTGGCAGGACCACCAGGTGATGGGCTTTGCACCACCAGCACAGGCGGCTGCAAAATAACCTGTCCTATTTACAGGAAGCCTTACAAGAAGTTGCAGGGTGATAAGTTGTGATCAGTATCAGCAGAGCAACCTCCGAGTACCACTTACTCCCCGTAGAAGAGCTGCTGCAGCATCCCGAACCGATGATAGATGTCCGCGTTTCCACCCCGGTGCGAGCGGAGCACAGCCCCGAGCGGGGCGGGATGCGGGGAGAGGGGAGTATGGGATGCTCCGGAGAGGGCTGCAGGAATGTGCCGGCTATTTGTCCGCGCTTAAAAGTGGTTCCTCTGGAGGGGTCTGTCATCCCGGGAGGATGAAAAATGGTTGATCCCGCTCCGGGTGAGGAGGCTGCGCTCCCCGCGCGGCGCGCTGCAAAGCGCGGCCTGGATCAGGAGGTGAGATGCGGGCCGTGAGTCCTGGCAGCCTCGCGTACTCGGAGTCTGGTGGATTTACAGTTTTGGATCTTGAGAAAAACATAAACAACAAATTTTTTACTCTTAGACTCGTATTTCATAACAGGTCTCCCCCTCCCCCCGCTCCCCCTTTTGTTTTTTTCTTTAGAAATACCTATTGGAAATGGCCTTTTGGGTGTCAGAGAAGTGGAAAAATGTGTGTTCTATGGTAGCGAACAAGCATTTAGAAGGAACTGGAAATTGTTTTCAAGGCTGGTCAAGGGAGACCCCTTAGAATCCCAGGGACATTAAATATCATCTTGTTCCAGCTCTTTGCCATGGGCAGGGACAACTTCCACTAGACCAGGTTGCTCCAGGCTCCTGGTCTTGATCAGTTATCTGCTGAAGATACACGCAGATCTATTCCATGGTGAATAGAGCCAAGAAGAATAATCAATGCTAATTAGTTAGTGTTAAGGACATTGTACTCTGTCACATCTGGAGAAGTGAGTTAAATCAGGAATTGCCTATGTTGATGGAACAGCAGTATGTGTTGTGGGGTCGCAGTGTCATCCACAAACTGATGTGTGCAGAGGCTGGGAGCCAGAGCATCCCTTATTCCTGGCGTGAGAGCCCAGCCTCCCACCTGGAGCTGCTCATGAGGCTGTGCCCTACCCAGCTCGTGCCAGGAGCTGTTCCTCTCTGAAAGTGAGGTCAGGCTCTGGCACAGCTGCCTGAGGCAGTGGTGGAGTCCCCATCCCTGAAGGGATTTAAAAGACCTGTACATGTGGCACCTGGGGACATGGTTTAGTGGTGGAAGTGGCGGTGCTTTCCTTCCTTTTTACACCTGCTTTTTTATTGCTTTTTTCCCTCACTGGCATGAGTAAAGGATGTGTTGATTGTAGATGTGGGAGGGAGGTGCAAGGCAGCTGGAGGTGGTTTTTCAAGCTTGACTTTTTATGGGATGTTAGGCATGGAACCTAGAAACCTTATTCCTAATGTTGCTTAACTTCTTTTTTCTGCCATCCTGGTTTGTGAGTGACTAACAGTGGGCATTTATTGGTGTTTAATTACCTCAGCATCCCTGCCAAAGCATTGGCAAGCTGGGTGTGAAAGGGGGTGTGTGTCATACCCTCCTCCAGCTGTGTACAAGAGCCAGGTTCTGATGAAACCACTGCTTGGGAAGGGTTTTTGCATGACTAACCAATTTAGTAATGGGGCTTGTTAATTGTGCACAGTGTTGCGGTGAACAAACATTTATTAAGGAGGGTCACAGATAAAAACATAAATCGGTTCTTGGTAATTTGACCGTTTTTAAGGAGGAAGTGTTGCTTCAGATCATTCTTCATCCAAGATCTGAGCCTAGGTCGTGTTTCACGCTGATGGGCACTGCTTACCTTGCCCTTTTATGGGCCTGGATCCATCCTAGATCCTATTAATAAATATAATTATCCCAAAGGTAGCTGCCAAGAGGGTGGTGCCAGACTTTTCAGTGGTGTCCAGGCCAGGATGAGGATCAATGGGCATAACCTAAACCACAAGAAGTTTCACTTCAACACGAGAAAGAACTTCTGTACGTGTAGGATGGGAACAGGCTGCTCCGGGAGGCTGAAGAGTGTCCCTCTCTGTGGACATTCCAACCCCACCTGGATGTGTTCCTGTGTCACTTGCTCTGGGTAACGCTGCCTGGGCAGGGGCTTGCACTGGATGATCTCCAGAGGACAATCCCGTGCTTCTGGACCGCTGATGCTGCTGGCGGGGACGCGTGAGGTGTATCCCTTTCCCGGGCGGAGGTGGCAGAAGGAAATCCGGGAGAGGCGCTCTGCTGCCGCTCCGGGGCGGGCGGGACTCCAGTCCGGCGCTTGTGCGCTGCCGGCTGGCGCGGCCGGGCCCCGCCGCTCCGCTCCGCGCTGCC